>JAJIBD010022059.1:0-179057 GCA_021461705.1 Cryptotis parvus
GGGACTACATGGAAACTAAAAAGCTACTGCACCTCAAAGAAGAAGTGACTAAGATACAAAAAGCAGTCCACAGAATGGGAAAGAATATTCACCCAATACCCATCTGATAAGGGGTTAATATCCAGGATATATCAGGCACTGGTAGAACTTTACAAGAAGAAAACAAACAACCCCATCAAAAAATGGGGAGAAGAAATGAACAGAAACTTCAGCAAGGGAAGAAATTCGAATGGCCAAAAACATATGAAAAAATGCTCATCATCACTAATCATCAGAGAGATGCAAATCAAAACAACAATGAGATACCACTTTACACCACAGAGACTGGCACATATTCGAAAGAACAAGAACAACAAGTGCTGGCGTGGGTGTGGGGGAAAAGGGGACACTCATCCATTGTTGGTGGGAATGCCGGCTGGTACAGCCTTTTGGAAAACAATATGGACTTTCCTCCAAAGAATAGAAATTGAACTCCCATTTGACCCAGCCATACCACTCCTGGGAATCTACTCTGGGAAACCAAAAATACGCAGCGGAAACACCATCCCTACTTTTATGTTCATAGCAGCATTATTCACAATAGCCAGAATCTGGAAGCAACCAGAGTGCCCGAAAATAGATGACTGGATAAAAAAGCTTTGGTACATCTACACAATGGAATACTATGCAGCTGTTAGGAAAAATGAAGTTATAAAATTTGCCTACAAATGGATGGACATGGAGAAGATTATGTTGAGCGAAATTAGCCAGAAGGAGAGAGACAGTTACAGAATGACTGCATTTATCTGCATAACATAAATATATAGGTACATATTATGATACCAATATCCAAGGTCAAGTTAAACATACATCAGGAGGTCCTGTCAAAGGTGGAAATTATCACAAACGTGTGGAGTCAGAGGCTAGGTAAGACTGAAAATGGAACAGTGTGCTAACAATTGTGAGGGTACTAATGCCAACCTAGAACTGAGCATTAAATAGAGGCAAAAAGGATACACATGACAACCCTTTAATGTATGTTTTGTAATCCATAGTCTGGAGAGGAAGGAAAAGAGAAAGATAGAGAAATGGAAAGAAATAAAGAACCTGCCATGGAGGAGGGCTGGGGGAGGGGGGAGGGAACCGGGGACGTTGGTGGTGGGAGATGGGCACTGGTGGCGGGATGGGTGCTGGAACACTGTATGACCACAACCCAAATATGAACTTTTTAATTGTATATCTTTGTAATTGTAAAAATAAAAAAATTAAAAAAAAAAACCTGTTCAATCCAGAAAAGTAATGTAGAAAGCTATTAGTCTTTAGTTCTCCTATTAGCATGCATAGAATGGATTTCTGACTTAAATCTATTTATGTATAGAGAGTTTGTTTTTGTCTATTTCCAGTAAGTCAGGTATGAACATTAAGGACCAGAGATAACAAAAAGCTAACTGTAGAGTCATATAGTCACTCAGCAATGCTTCATTCACTATGCACTGAGTATCATTTCAAGATATCTGTCCAATGTTGTGAACTTGCATTAAAAATGCCTTACTTGTCCATGGAAGTGGAAAAGTAAAAAACCCCAAATTTTAATAAAATTGTTGCAATTGTTCATACAAATGTTTCAATAATCCAGATTTTACATATTCTCATTCAATTTGTAGCATATTTTTCTTTTGAGAATACATCCAACATGAAAATTAACTTTCCAGTTCAATATGTATAATTACAAAGTAATGAAAATCTAAATATTTGATAAACACCTGGTATAACAATGTTTCCATCAGGCCAGAGTTATAGTCCAGCAGGTAGGGAGTTTGCCTTGCCATGCAGCCAATCCAGGTTCAATCCCCAGCATCCCATATGGTCCCTCAAGCACTGCCAGGAGTAATTCCTGAATGCTGAGCCAGGAGTAACCCCTGAGCATTACTGGGTATGACCCAAAAAAGGAAAAAAAAAGGTTCCATCTTAAAGACAAGTTGATAACCTCCCCTTAGTGACAGAATACTAAATCCTAGTCTAGCTATAAAAAAGTTATTCAATAGTCTCTGATATAAGTAGTGCTCTTATTTGCTTTTTATACTCTTCCACAGAATTATCATAATAAATCTAATGTAACTTTAAAAATAAAAGTGAACATATGCTTATCAAAAGAAAATTATACATAATTTGTAGCATATTTTATATATAATGAGTTAATTTGATTGATAAATTATTTTAACATGCATAATTTCAAATAAGTCAAAAATTTTCGGTAGACTATCTAATAGATAATATGGTTATATTCATAATTAGAAGTAATACTCTTACTCACTTTAACTTGCCTGCATGTTTCGCATCAGAAATATGATTGGGTCTAAATAGTAATACTTAGTTTACTTAATATTTACTTAAGTAAATAGTAAACAATTATCTATTTTTACCTGAAATATGCCCATTTTCAAGAGCAAATAAGAAGCATGAAAAAAAATCTACAACTTTCTGAGATAAAACTGACAATCACAGACATATATACCCACACATGCATACACAAGAGCAAGTGGTTTGTTGAAATGTGTTTGTTTTTTTTTGCTTTTTTGGGTCATACCCGGCGATGCTCAGGGGTTACTCCTGGCTCTGCACTCAGGAATTACTCCTGGCGGTGCTGGGGGGGACCATATGGGATGCTAGGGGATCAAACCCAGGGCGCAGCGCAGGCCGGGCCGCGTGCAAGGCAGACACCTACCCACTTGGCTATCGCTCCCGCCCCTGAAATGTGAATTTTTATACTGAGAATCTACATTTCAGAGTAAATTGATGACTTATTAAAGAAACAATTATTTGTGAAAAAAAGATGCTGTTGTAACACTAGAGACTAATCATTGTCACAGAAATGCAGACTACTGGATATAGATATCAAAATTAACATTTAAATGTATCAGTTTTAGGAATATCAACATAAAATTTCTCTTGTAAGTGCTATATACTTAGTAGAAAGTATATTCTGTAGTGATACACTGCCATCTGGAAGGTATTTCTAAAATGCATAATTTTACTGTAGGAAACATTAATGGCTACTGATAAATGCTCAGCAGTTTATCAGCAGTTTAACTTTGCTAGGATCCAGCCTAGTGCGGCTTATTCTCTGGATTACTTACAGGAAGGACCAGAGGAAAGTTAGGAAAGTTAGTTCTAAATCTTGAGAGAAAAGTTGAGACAAAAATTCATATTTTAACAAGCCTATGAGGAAACTTGGATTAATAGTTAAGTCCATAGGCTCTTCATATTCCTGAATCAACCAGATGCCATTGGGCCACGTTGGCGATAGGGTTCAATGGAAATGTTACTGGCGCCCGCCGAGCAAATTGATGAATAACGGGATTCAAGTGATCAAGTGATCAAGTGATGAGGAAACTTGATTCTCCTGACATATGAAAACATTAAAACATTTGGGTATACACACCCAAAACATAGGAGAAATAACCACGATTTTGTATGCTTAAAATCTTAATGGGAGATAAGAAACAATAGAAAGTAAATCAAGACTGCTTACCCATCAGGTATTACTTGACAAACTCTTCCATCCTTGCCTATTTCTGAGAAGTCATATTGGACCAGACTTTCCATGAAGCAATCTTTGAAAACAAATTCTAATGAGAGGTTTCTCCACTTCTCGCAAAGAGCTGAGCTGGTGGGATTTAGAATCAAGTACCAAAAAGATAAATTCCTACCAGAAAAACAGAACTGATCCCTCATACATGCTAACATGCTGATACGCAAGTCTGTACTTTAATAGTGGGTGAGATACTCACAAATACCCCAGAACAGAGCCCATTAATCTGTAGGCTCTGCCACTTATGTGCTCCTCTGCTAGCCTCTAATAACCCGACTTACTATCAGAATCTGGGTATGCTTTCCTTCCCTGCAAATATAGCTGCCCTTCAGGGACAGTAGAAATGAGGGGCCAGGAGAACTAGCCCACAGTTGGAAGCTTGCCACAACTATGGGGGAGAGAACGGACAGAGAAGGGACCACTAGGACAATGATAGTTGGAAATGACCACTGAACAGTAACAGTGCTAAAGAGAGATCAAACGATGTACAGGAAAACATTCACAATGCCCCAAAGAAGAGGAAGAGAAAGAGAGAGAGAGAGAGAGAGAGAGAGAGAGAGAGAGAGAGAGAGATAAAGTACCACCCACCTATAAGTAGACTCTGGGGGAGGGTTGAAGGAGAGAAACTGTGGACACTGTTGATGAGAAATGTACACTGGTGACACTGGTGAAAGGACTGGTGTTTGAACATTGTATGGCTTAACTTAGCCATGAACAAATATGTCACCTGTAACTCAAGGTGATTTAATATATTTTTAGTCTGGCTTTACTCGAAGCCTTCTTAAATTTCTCTACCTCATAACCACCAACTGCAAACCAAACTCACAAAGCACACCAATGTTATGGGGAGGCAGAAAAACTCACTACCACTTTACACAGGAGAGCGACATGTGCAAAATTCCCTATATAAGAAGTAAATAAAGAATTGCATAAAGAGAATTTCAAACAAGGGTATAATAATGCTTATTTTAGAGGAAGAGACTAGAGAGGAGAAACACATAGTAACAGAAAACACATGGAAACATATCCAGACATAAGCCACACAGTTAAAACTTAGAGTAAATTTTTTGTATCATATTTATAAATATGACTCTATTTCTATAAGGACACTGATTCTATTTGTAAGGGAACATTTCTCACATTAAATTGTGTCACCTAGATATCTAGCTGAGATATTGACAGACGTGATCTATACACTCTTAAATAATAAATCAGTTTCCCATAAAAGAAATGAGGGGTTTCAGTTAATCACCAAGCACAAGTGGGTGTCATGTCTTGGAAAATCATCTCACTGACTTCTACCAACAGCAAAAGTTGTTGCTTTCTTAAGATGATTGTAGAGTGTCATCACAAATCAAAATGATTCTTACTGTGTTTTCTCACAATTAATCCTTTTGCTGCTTCCAAGCACAATAAGTAAACAGTGTTATATTTTTTGGCTGTTATGGTAATATTTGCCTCAATTTATAACATTGGTTTATTTTAATTTTGGGGGAGTTATATGGAAAACTACAGATTATAAAACATGAAAATATCATTATACATCTTTTTTAGTCTCTCATTTCAAATATATGTTTTCCCATGATAAAGGTAACAACATTGCAACTAATATTTGGGGACATTCACATTACAATTCATTACTCCAGAAGCATTATTGTTTTCATAGGGTATTTGAGTGATGGGTTTAATTACATACATTATAAAATGCTTTTTGATGAACTTTACTATATACTATATTACTTTACTATGTACTAATATTAAAAAAATATTCAAAACCTTATTTGAATTTATGTTACAAAGACTTTTAAAGTGTACAATATAATAAAGTTGTATTTATAAGGCAAGAGTATATAGTGTGAATGATAGTAGGAATATTACTCTATAATTTTATATAACATTTTCCATTTAATTATGTAAGTGTATTGTCTATCTAGATAGCATTTAGGCAATGTGAATGCTGCTAAATGCTACTTGAAAGAACCCATGCTTAATTTAGTGAAGATGTATAAAAATGCATATGTACATTTCATAGTGACATCTCTATATTCATCATTTTGGCAATTTTGTAGAGATATAGAGAGAGTTATTCTTGTGCATCATACAGTAGACTGCACTCTTTTCCAATCTATTTGCTATTAACATTTGGGGACACCTCTTCGAATTTAATAATCCAACTACTTAAAGTCATATGCTGTCTGTGATATTTTTGTGTAACAAAATGTGACAGCATAGCCTATATGGGAAGAAACCATGGAGAGCTGTTATGTTTCAATGTTATCTATATAATACTTTGACAATTACCTTTCATTTTATGGAGAAAACTATTATCAAGGTTCCCTAACACAGAACAGTAAAATCAGACCAACCACTTACTTGTGATTGGCAGGTGCATGAAGTCCATATATTTCCATTGTCTTCAAGCTACTTGCACTTATTTTTATAGGTTTAATGCAGCATAACTCCAGCACAACTGAAATATTTAAATATATATATATATGTTTCAATTAATTAATCTTTATGCTAAATAATTCAAATAGCATTGCAATGTCTTAATGACACGTAAATGGTTCAGCGTTAAACCAGTAAACTGCATATATTCCTAGTTGTTTTACACTCAATATGTTTGAAACTTTTTACTTTACATTTCTAATGGTTATATGCTATCTATACTCAAATTCCATGCATTTTATTTGTGAGCTCATTTAGATGGAGGTCATGAAGTGATTCATAAAATGTGGCTCTTTAGAAAAATAATACATATATCAACATTCTATGCACAAAACATAATGCTTTTTATAAAATATTTAAAATTATATATAAATGTGTTTTATGTTTCTTATGCATTCAAACTTATTGAGTTATTTGCTCAATGTACAAGTTAGTTCTTAAAACAAGTGAATTAACTCTTTTAAACTAAACACATTCCATTAAAGAAGTTTTGTTTTACTCTCTGAAGTTTGAGTCTTCATTATGCATGTAAATGCGCATAGATTGTTAAATTCCACAGAGTAGATGATAAAATTGTCACCAATCATGTTTTAGACATAATACATAATACATAGTAACATGAAAGAAAATTTTAGAAAGTCGCATATTTCTTTTGATCATTCTTTTACTAAAAATGAGAAAGATGATTTGACAAAACCATCTTTTGTCAGATGGTAGGAGTCCCTGAGCCATAAAGGGTAATATGTAGACAATGTACTCTGAAATCCCCATATAGTTCTCTATGATAATGTAGTACATGATCAACACTTTCAAGCAAAACGCTCTTTTCAAGACTGTACCCATTTGGTGTATGAAGAGAAATTTTGGTTTGTGCAAGAAAGTGCAGAAGCTAAATGTGATGACACAGTGCTTTTTCTTACAAAGCAAATATTTTTAGTATTCCTTGAATATAGTTATTTCTCAGAGGAACATAAGCAAAGTACCATAGATCAATTACCTATTTCCAAGTATGACACCACTAGGTTGACTCTTTTTTTCCTAAAAAAATGTATTCTAACTTTGCATGAAGAGCAAATAGAATCATTTATTATAGGAAACCTGTAGAATAGAATTTTAATGTGTTTTATTTTCTTACTTTCTTAAAATGCCTTGGGAAGTCTTAAAGATGATTTTACCACCGATCTGGATTTATATGTATAACTTACGGTACAAACTACTTCCTTTTCAAATTGCATGTCATTATTGCAGACCACAGGACAAGGATCAAAGAAAAGGGGTACAAACAGTGAATACGAGCTTTAGTTTAATTTAGTTTCAACCAAAAAATCAATGTTTTCTTCTACTCTCACATGTGAGTTCAAATAACAAATATTATCATTTTGGCATAAAACCATTTTTTGAACATCTGCCTTTGAGATAGAATAATACCTTGTATAATTTATGTTTTTATAGTCTTAAAATATATTTTAAGTTGATTTTACTTAAAGTATGAAAAATGTCTATATGCTAATACCTAAATCACAAAAAATACTGATATGAATACCTAACAATTAAAACATAACAATACTAAAATAATTAGTGACCAAAATTATGACTTTCTTTCTGCAAATGATTAGTATGCTTTAAGTTTTAATTTTTTGATTGTTAACTTAAATAAATATAGCTATAATATTTTGATATAATTAAATAATAGTTGTTTTCACCTAATATTTGTATTAGACTTTTTTGGGGGAACTGTTGCAAAAATATTACTCATGGATGAAATTCTAGAGAAAATGATTAGCACTATTTACCTTGAAGCTATTCTGAGTAGGTCTTCTCAAATCAAACAACAAATCACAAGAGAATAAGACTCTAAGACATCTGTCCTAGGGCAATATATTACAGAAATGGTAGCAAAACAAATGCCATCTGTGGAATTTCCACAGCAGTTTCAGCAATGGTTTATTTAATAAACATCCTGTAGTTTGGGAGTTTCTCCCTGGATGTACAACATCTAAAAGGGATGAGAAATTGTTTTGATTGCAAAAGTCTTATTGCACTTCATTTTTTTAATCATTTTAATTTTAAATATGAAGAATTATCTGATCACTTACCTAGTTTGAAAAGTTTCTATTCACAAACAGATGGTTACACGAGGTTTGAATACATCAGATGACAATTTTTTTTAAATAAATAAACAATGACATATCAGGCAGATCCTTTACCTGCTTACCTACTACCACACCTGAGAAAGCACCAAACATCATGCACAGAAGGTAAATAACTTTTATGTTTTGATAATAATCTAAAATTGAGATATTTAAACAGGTTATGATGAAATATGAAACCAATCCCATCAGCACTGTTTTCTTCTCTCCAACATACACAGATTCCATGTTCCTGCCACAAGCTCCAGCCTTTACCCATGAAAGACAGTTTTAATTCAGGTTATTTAAGTTGGATCTTTTTTTTTAAGTGATGTTGATTCCAGTTTTTTGGATACATAGCTTCACTAATCGCTCATACCACCAATGTGCTGAGATAACTCTTGCCGTGGCTCCTCATATTTATGGTTTCTCTCTTCTTACTGCTTCAATTTCTTTCCTTCTCTGCCATTCTCCTCTTTATGCAATGTCAAGAGAGAGAAACAAAACCATCCCTACTTCAAACATTGATTTTCAATTATCTTCACCTATTTTTTTAAAACTGTTAACAATTTACATGCATGATAAAATTATCAAATCAGAAAATAAGCCAGCTTCTCTGAAAATGATTCAGTGCAATCAACCATATTCACACAGTAACCAAGCTCCATGAAGTTTGTAGGGAGTTCAAGATGCCACTCTGTCTCACGTTCAATGATTTAAAGAAAGCCTTTGATTTTGTTGAGACCAAAGCGGCCATCAGAGCCCTAGCCAAATAGGGCATTCAAATACATCAAGATCCTTCATGAGCTGTATTACAGATTCACCACCAGGATCTCACCATTCTACAAGGAAGTGATCATTGATGTCAAAAGAGGGGTTCGTCATAGTGATACCATTTCACTGAAAGTCTTCAGCTCCACCCCCAAGAACATCATGCAACAGTTAGAATGGGAAGGAATGGGAGTGAAGCTAGATGGTTGGCAACTACACCACCTCCACTTCACTGATGACATTGTTCTAATAACACCAAACACGAGCCAAGTGGCACAAATGCTGGCTGACTTCGACCGAGAATGTGGAAAGATAGGTCTACAGCTGAATCTCAACAAAACAGTGTTCAACGATGTTCATGAAAAACAAACAATTCCAGAGGCCCAATTCACTCTAAATGGAACAAACATCTCTGACTGCAGCAGTTATGTGTACCTAGGTCGAGAAGTCAGCACGATGAACGACCTAAAACTTGAGATGTGCAGGAGGAAGAGAGTGGCATGGAATGCCTTCAAGAGCATGGAAAAAATAGCTACAAGGACAAAGAACCTAAAATTCCGGGCACATCTCTCTGATTCCACCATTCTCCTTGCATTAACATATGCCTCAGAGACCTGGGCCCTATGAAAGCAAGATAAGAACACTATTCAGGTCTCCCAAAGAGGAATAAAATTAGCTATGCTTGGGATCTCACACCTCACTCAAGTGAGAGGAGTCTTGAGTTCCAACCTCCTCCGTCAAAAATCCAGAGTCAGGAACTCTGTCGTTATTGCCAAGGCATCAAAAATCAGATGGTTGGATATGTACTGTGGTTTGGAGATGACTTCTTGTCTAAAGTCATTACCAACTGGATCCAATGGGACGTCAAATGATCACGTGGCCACCCACCTACAAGATGGTCAGACTTTTTCATCAAGAACCTGAACAAATGGTTTGAGGCTCTTCGTATTGATGGAGCAAGCAGATGCCATTGGACTGCACTGGCACGTGATAGGGACAAATGAAAATGTTACTGGAGCCCGCTTGAGCAAATTGATTAATAACAGGATGTCAAGTGATTGGAAAATAATCTTTAATAAAATAATACATTAATAAGAGATTATTAGATATAGATTTTGAGGGGCGAGTACTTTCTATTTTGTTACTGTTTTTTTTTCTTGCCTTCATGATTCAAAGATTAAAGGAATGATCATGTTTATTTCTTCTTATTCTTCAATAATACTGTGAATAGTTTCGCATTTTTATTTATCATAACGATTCCACATAAAAGATAGCAAGACAGTTTTAAAGGCATATTTACTAGCTACTTTAAAGAGCTTCTGCCAATATGGTTAATCTGATGTTTTTTCACTCAGCTACAAGATTTTGGCAATTATTTTTTGGCCAAGTATGCTAATAAAGTGTTATTGTCATTTTATCCATTAGATTGGGTATGAGAGATATATTAGTAAATTAGTGATTCTTGTGATGTAAGTCTCATAAACAGAATTAAGCTAGTTACTTCTAGGATTCTCTATTTCAAAGACTTTATTTTATTTTATGTATGATATATTTTATTATATATTTAAATTATATTAATCGCTTAATTCTCATTAAATGTCACCCAATATTTGTATCTTTACTTCACAACTCTATATTGTCATTTTGAGGAGATGAATACAATGTATACAAAATTAATTTAGATGATATGCAACCTATATATTTGTTTTAATGTTTACATATTTTGTTGGAAGATCATTTCTACACCAGTCTGTAATTTGGGACTTAATCAATGGTACAGAATATTTTCAAAGTCAAGCTGAGACAATATGCTTTGTCTTAGTAGGAAAAGTAAACTATTTATTACCTTTTGACACTTTGTAGCACTATTGAAGCTTAAATATAGTTAAGCATTGATGTAGAAGTATTTTTCAAATGTTGCAATATCAAGGAAGATGTCACAATGGATACAAGATTTACTGATAGACAATCTTATACTTAATTACTCTGGCATCACTTTTCTGTTTCCATTATTAAGATTAATTTTATGATCATGCAATGAATAAAAAATTTATAATGTTAATGTATCTTTCCTCTGTATTTTCAAAATAATTAGAAGCAAACTGTAAGTACATGTTTCAGATTATAGAAAAATGCTGAGAATGTCACACTATTCCTTGAAAATGGTCAAAGATATCTGAATTAGGTTTTTTGGAGCTTGAGAAAAATCATATTGCATTGAAGCTTAAACAATTTATAAGTGTTTTCACTGAAACAGACAAAATGTAAAAGTGCATTTTCTGTAGAAGAAAAGGACTTGGGGGGTGCGGACTGGGCATGGAGGTGATGACGGAAGGGATTGAGGCTGGGACTAGCTGGGAAATAGTCTTTGATGTCTAGACCTGTATTGGTCAAAAGCTGAAATGCATTTGAAAATCAGAATAGCCACTGTTCCACAAGGAAAATTGCCTAAATATTAGGAATCGTTTTGGATCCACATAAGAGTTGCTGGACAAGTTAGAAGGAGAGATCATTTAACACTGTACCCTTTCAACTACAATGAGTCTCAAGATCAATTTTTTTTTTGCTTTATTGGGTCTCACCCGGAAATGCTCAGGGGTTTCTCCTAGCTCTGCACTCAGGAATTACTCCTGGAGGTGCTCGGGGGACCATATGGGATGCTGGGGATCGAACCCGGCCCCGTGCAAGGCAAATGCCCTACCCACTGGACTATTGCTCCAGCCCCTCTAGATCAATCTTAACCTCAAGCATGGAATATTGACTGCAAAAATTAATTTTGTTGTATAGAAAGTGGTAAGTGTAAGTAATGAAGAGCAGCCTCCTTGTCTAAATATGCAAGCAGTAAAGTATTACCATAAAATTGCTAATCAATTATTGAATAACTAAATAGAGGAGACATGTAAAAAGCTTGTTCTTCATATTTGTGTGAGAAGTATTCTGGGGAAAAATATTTAATAGAATGAAAACGTACAATTTTAATTGAATTGATAAAGTTAGAAATAGTATGTTGTATCAAATTGAAAAAAGAAATCAACAGTATTTTCTGTTTCTAAACAAAATTCACATTATGATCTAAAATATATCAGTGATGCCTAATAGCAAACTAACAAAATTTAGCTTTGGCGTAATAATTGTGCATTAATGTCTTTTTTGTTTTGCTGCCACATCTTCTGGTGCTCAGAATTTACTCCTGGTTCTGTGCTCAGGAATCACTTTCGTCAGTCTCAAAGGACTATTTGGGGTGTCATATATAAAACACAAGTCAGCTACAGCAGTACAAATGCCCTATCCGCTGTATTATTGCTCCAGCCAATGAATGTCTATTCTTATGAAATAATTAGAAATGGAAAAAAAAAAGTTTTGCAAGACAAACTTCAGTCTATTTGGGTATAGAAAAGATAAAACATGACTGTCTCATCATTTGGACTCATTTCACTAAATATTATATCCTCCATTTGCATCCATTTGCAAGCAAATTTCATGGCTTTGTTTTTCCTGGTGACTGCACAGTATTCCCTTGTGTAAATGTAACATGGTTTCCTTATCCAAAGACAGACATAGAATGACTGCACTCATCTGTAGAATTAAAAAAAAATAAAGCATAGCATGAGACTAGTGCTCACAGAGCCAGGAGACTCTCATTCCTGGATCAACACTTGCTACATGTGGAAGGACAGAGGGAGGGTAGTTAGGATAGAATGAGTAAGACAAGAAAGAACCAGTAAGACAATGATAGCTGGGAATGGTCACTCTTGACAAAAATTGAGTAGAGAAAATAAGTAAAAGAAGATATATGATAACCTCTTAATATCTGTATTGCAAACCAATATACCAAAGGAGAGAGAGAAAGAGAGAGAGAGAGAGAGAGAGAGAGAGAGAAGAAAGTGCCTGCCCTAAAGGCAGGCTAGGCATGAAGAAATGGATGGGAGGTCATGGGCAGGTGGGAAGTGTCTCAGGAAGGAACTGGGAACAATGGTGCTGGGAAATGTACACTGGTGAAAGAATGGTGAAAGGATATAATAATGAAGGGATATAGTTAAATAAATTTTGCAGAAATAAAATATCTCCACAAGGCATTAAAATCTGAAATGCGAAAATTGCCCTTTATTACCGATGTTTACATTTCTGCAATATTTTCACATGAACAGATTAAACTCAACATTGCTGCATAGAGCCTGCTCTAATCTATGTCACTGCCTTTTCTGCTTAGAAAGGTTTTCTCATGCTATGGTGATATTCTAGCATATTAATTCCCTCTTTATGCCTGTCTTTTTCAAAATGGAATATATTTTATCAATTCCTCACTTTGGTTCTCAAGCATAATGTCTGACACACAATGAAATTTAAATATTTGTGAACAAAAATTGCATAATTGGATATAGCCAAACATCAGTAATGAAAATATGTACATAAAATATATAATGGAAAAACTATGTCAGTCTACTTTATTATATTGAAATATTGAATATTTATTGTTTTCATGACCATAATTTAGATACATTAAGGTTTCCTAAGAGCAGACTGAATGCCTATAGTTAGGATGATTTGGAGACATTACAATTAAAATGAAATTACGTTAATGTATGTGTGATGAGGAACTTTAGAATTTATAAGAAGTTTTTTCAGTTATTCCAATTAAAATTTGTTGAAAGCATAACTGAGTAAAAGAAGAAATGGAATGTTGAGAGCACTGTCTTGTTTTCTCAAAATATACATAAAATTGTGAAAATTCAGTGATTTGGCTACTGGTAAACCTTTGAATTTCCCAGAATCCCAACCACCGATGTTTATGGATGGGTCCTCTTCCTCTTACTTACTAGAAATTTTATGGTTATGCATGTACTATGCCCACAAGTGGGGATCATTGCACTTGCTACTTGAAAAAATAGTTTTAGGTACAAATTTAAAACATGTTAAATATAAATACTTAAAATTATTTGTGAATTTAAATACAAAAATGTAAAAATGTATTTATACATTCATTATTATACAATTTTTGATATAAGTACATTCCCTGAACACCCATCACCACAGGTCTAATCCTAGTCACACTATCAAAGTGACTTATCTTTGTTTTTCTTGACATTCTCTTCCTCTTTCCCTCTGATACACATCAAAATTTTCAGTATCAATAAGTTCTCTATGGCCCAATGTTTGTATATGCTGGGGGCTCTATGGTGTGTGTAAAGTACCTGTACAAGAAAATCTACCAAAACATTGCTTAAAAGAAATTAAAGAGGACAAAAGGAAATGGAAACACATTCCATACTCATGGATTGGAAGAATTAACATAGTCAAAATGGCAATACTCCTAGAGCTTTATACTCAATGCAGTCCCTATAAGGATACCCATGACATACTTCAAAGATATTAACCAGACACTCCTGAGATTAGTACAGAATAATAGACCCCCACGAATAGCTAAAGCTATGGGAAAAGAAGATGGGGGGCATCACCTCTCCCAACTTCAAACTGTATTATAAAGCAGTAGTAATTAAAACAGAATAACATTGGAGTAAAAATAGACCTGTGGGCCTATGGAATAGAGTTGCGTATCCTGACACCCATCATCAAACACTTTATCATTTAATTTTTGATAAAGTAACAAAAAGTCTGAAATGGAGCAAGGAAAGCCTTTCAACAAGTGGTTCTTGGTAATCTGGCCAGCTACATGTAAAAACATGAATTTGAACCTCTAAGACTATGCACAAAAATCAGATCAAAATGGATTAAAGATTTCAATATAAGACCTGAATCCATAAAATATGTCGATAAAACCTTACATGACATTGAAGGTAAAGGCATCTTCAAAGATGAAACTCCACTAGCAAAGCATTTAGAACCAAAGATAAACATATGAAACTACTTGATCACTTGATCACTTGATCACTTGACATCCCATTATTCATGGATTTGCTCGAGTGGGCACCAGTAACTTTTCCATTTGACCCTATGTGCCAGTGTAGCCCAATGGCATCTGCTTGCTTCAGGAAAACAAAGGGCCTCAAATCATTCATTCAGGGTCTTGACGAAGAAGACGAAGAAGCCTGATCATCTTGTAGGTGGGAGGCCACGTGATCTTTTGACATCCTGTGAGATCCAGTCGGTAACTGCTCTAGTCCAGCAGTCGTCTCCAAGTCGCATCACATGTCCAACACATCTGATTTTTCGATGCTTGGGCAAAATAGACAGCATCCCTGACTCTGACACTGTTTCATGGAATTACATTAAACTGAAAAGCTTCTTCACCTCAATAGCAACAGTGACCAAGATGCAAAGACACTCCATGGATGGGAAGGAATATTTACCCAATACCCATCTGATAAGGGGTTAATATCCAGGATAGATCATGCACTTGTGAAACTTTGCAAAAAAGAAACTGCCACCATCATTTTAAAATGGGGAGAAATGAACAGAAATTTGTACAAAGAAGAAATTTGAATGATCAAAAGATATATGAAAAAAATAGTTCATCATCACTAATCATCAGAGAGCTGCAAATGGAAAGAACAATGAGATATCATCTCATACCACAGAGACTGGCACATATCCAAAAGATCAAGAACAATAAGTGCTGGTGTGGATGCAAGGAGTAAATGACTCTCATCCATTGTTGGTGGGAATGTCAACTGGTGAAACCTTTTTGGAAAACAATATGGACATTCCTCCAAAGATTAGAAATCAATCTCCCCATTTGACCCAGCAATACCATTTCTGGGAATATACCCTGGGAGGCCAAAAAAACACAGTGGAAACACCATCTACACTTCTATGTTCATAGCAGCACAATGCAAATAGCCAGAATATAGAAACAACTAGAGTGTCCAAGAACAGATGGCTGGGAAAAGGAACTGTGGGACATCTACACAATAGAATACTATGCAGGTGTTAGGAAAAATAAAGTTATGAAATTTGCCTATAAATAGATGGACAAGGAGAGGATCATACTGAGTAAAATTAGCAAGAGGGAAAAGGACAGATATAGAATAACTGCATATTTGTGTGATATAAAAAATAGCATGAAACCAATCGGTTAAGGAAATGTTGGGAGCAACTGGGTAAAGACAATGAGATTACAATGGATAAAGGTTCAAGGTTAAAAACCAGGCATCAACTGTGAAACCCAAATGAAATGCAAGAATCAGCAACAGGAAGAGGTGTGCTGGTCAAATAAGACAATGGGAGGGTGTTGCAGGACAACTAAAAGCCTAAAAGCCTCTGCATCTGTCCTGGATCGCCTCCTGCAGATCACTTTGTAGATAGGGGGTAGTTTAATTGTGGAAGTTTATCTGACCATGTATTCTGTACTGGCTGGTATAAATATTCTCTTATGCTACCACAATCATCGTGGGACTAGCTAGATCTTACCAGCATATTTGTCTGGCCACATTGGATCTCTAAGTAATTAGACCAGAGAGAATTGCTGTTTGCCTCCAAGCAAGCAAGCATGGCTCCCTGATAACTCAAAGGCAACTAAAATACAAAACTACCATGAAGTAGACGAGACTCTTGTGAAGGCTTGGAGAAATATTTAACTGGCATTAGTATAGTCTTTGGTACTAGGTATGACATCTCAGAAACCCCCTTCTTTACCCTGTAAAGGCAATTCCAGGCAGATCTTGGCTCAAAACATTAGGTGAGGGGCTGGGAGAAATTACCTGAGGGCATTTGACCCTCCCTGCCAGGGTAAGTTACATTTAGCTTATAGCTCCTCCCAGCTCTGCTAGGAGGCTTTGAATTAGCTCTGGGTTCTTGTAAACAGCCAAAAGGCCTCCTGAAGTTGCTACATTTCTATAGAGCTATTTTCCTGTTTTCATCTCTAGATAGCTCAGCCCAAGGTGGGCTGGGTTGGGAGTTTGGGTGGATTTCTAGCTATAAAATAAGCTGCAAGAAGAAAAAAAGCTTCTTCTCTTTTTCCTCTTTTGCCATTTTGGCTTCCCTTGATATTTTGCTTCTCTGTCCTCTCCACCTCTGTTGGGCCACAACACGTGGTGGCAGCCATCTTGGCCTACACGTGGCTGGGGACTAGCTGGGAACCCAGAGTCCGGAGGGTTTCCCTGCTCTTGGATTGTATATTGGAAACTGTGATAGTAAAGCCCTTTTAAACCTGCATCGGATTCCTGAGTTTTCATCCATTCCTTGCCGGCTTTGGAGGTAGAAGGGAACTCGTTTCCCGGCATTGTCGGGAAACCCAGCAGGGTTCTCCGACACTTGCTAGTGGTATCTCCCTTTCTGAGGATTTTAGTAACTTACTCAGCAAAATAATATGCTTCATACTGGAAATATTTTACTTTCAAATGTAATTGATATGGCTCATAGTTTACCGCCAACTGCAGTTTCATTGTGTCATAGATGCTGCTCATAATGACATTCAGCAAGGAGACCACTGGCATTAGTGTTTTGTCTTCTATAATAGTACTCAGGGGCATATTTTTAACACAGGATGAACCAGTGAATCATAGCCTTAACTTTGAGAACACCTTACAGAAAATTGATTCTACTGAGTTCTAACCAGATGTTCCTTTCATAAGCTAATTTAGTGAATGATACATATTAGCTGGTTATTATTTATGTTGACTCTAAAGTGCAACATGTCTCTTTAAAATGGATTAACTTAGGCAGGAAAATCATTGTTTTACAATGTTAAATAAATTATAAATGCATCTATTTAAAATGATCATTTTATTCCCAAGTAGAGCTGGGCTATGTCAGAACAACAACAAACACAAAAAAATGGAGATTCTGGGGCCAGAGCGATAACCCAGTGTGTTGGGCGTTTTCCTTGCATATGGCCATCCTATGCTGGCCGGGTTTGATCCTCAACATCCCATATGGTCCCCTGAGCATTACCAGGAGTAATTCCTGAGTGCAGAACCAGGAGTAACCCTCAAGCGCTGGGTGTGGCCCAAAAAGCAAAAAAAAAAAAAAAATGGAGATTCAAAAGGTTATTTGCAATTTTAGTGGCGATTAAATAGTACTAATCAAAAATAGTATTAAAAATAAAATAGGTCTGATGAAGCTTATTTTAGTTGATACATTCTATAAAAAGATCCTGGTAAAGACCAATAGTGTGTGGCTGCTTTGAACGGGGAAGCATGTAGCGAGATGGGATTGTGGACATTGTCCATTGAAATTGTCAGGGCTGTGATCAGGTTTTACTTGTTTAAGAAAGACCTCTTAGCAAACAATAATATGCTACTATTGACCATATGTACATATGAGGAAAGAATGCTATACAAAGAGAAAATGTCCAACTGGCAAAAGCCTTTGTATTTGATGATTGTATAATTGATATAGGTATGATTTGAGTATTAAGATCATTTGGAATCTTGCTATATAAGAAACTGTAGCAAGTACCACTCTCGATGGTTAAAATAGGATTTTTCAAAAAATTTTGAATTTATACATACACACTCTTATAAAATGTGTATCAGTAATTAAAGTTTCACATTTGATATCGGATTAGTAGTTATTCTTTTCTTTTACAAATGTTACTCTGCACCACCTTAAAATGCACAAATTTCTCTGGCTCTGTGTCTAGTTTTTTTTCTGGTACAAAACTTTCCTTTTCTCTTCTCTCAGATCCCTCCACATCTTAGTAACCTTAGTTCTGTTATCAGAGTTCAAGACTTTATTATCATTGGATAATGTCAGTTCTCTTGTGTTTTTCTTTATGAAAGCATTGCCTTGACATCATTGACAATTGTCTTTCTCCCTTTAACTTATTTCAATTCACATGCTATCCTTTTGCTCAGTCCAAATTACAGCAGTGTGGCCTTATATTTTATTATTACTGAGTAGTATTCTAACAATTTGGTTGTCACCTGATCTGGTAAATAGCACTGTGATACAAGTTTTCTGAGTGGGTGTGTTTGTTAATGTTTTAGGACTTTGATCAAAATGTGACTTTGTGACTTGATTTCAAAGATCATCAACTAGCTTATAATGAATAGAATATAATAGGAAAGGTAGAAGACAGCTACTTTCTGACGTTGATCCACATTGGAAACTTTCGGAGAAAATGATTTGTTCCTATTGCAAAGAATTTGGAGATTGAGCAAATTGATTTTACTTAAAGCTCAATGTGCAGTTTAAGAGAGAGGGTGCAGTTATGAGCAATATAAATTTCAGTCCAAGGAAATAGAAGTCTTGGTCTTGTCATAAATGAAACAATTTAAAGTGGGCAAGATTTGAGAAGAGCAGAAGTATAAGAAATCCAAAAGGTAGATGAGGAGAAAATAGAACAAAGCTCCAATTTAGTAAGGTTTAAAGAGAAAGATCTGTAAGGGTCTCAGTGTTGTTATTATGAGAGCTGGCTGATGCATTTCCAGAAATTTTGATGATAAGACCAATAGAGAATGGATATATATAGGACAAAAGGTCTATTCAACAGAAGTTTAGTAAGAGGCTAGAGCAAAAGGACAGTGGGAAGAGCACCAGTCTCACATGTGGCTGTGGAACCTCGCTTCCATTCCCGTCATTCCATCCGGTTCCCCAAGCACTGTCAGTACTGATTTCGAGTCCAGATTCAGTAGTTACCCTGAGAATCTCTGAACAAGACCAAAATTGCACAGGAATGAGATGTAGCATCAAAATTTCTACTGCACGAGTCTCAGAGTTAGAAGCTATAAATAGGCGCAGGTGACTTTGTATGAAGATAAATGTTAAATTGAAGAAGCAACTACTATTGAATGAGTAATTTCATCATTCCACATAGAATTAAATCTTAAAAAAGGTTATTTACATAACAGGAAACAACACATTCTCATAGGCAACAGAAACTGAGGATGAGTCTTTGGTAGAAAGCTATTTAATATTAAGGGATTAGATTGAGAATGGGGTCGGGGAACACTGGGGCAAAGGTGGAGGGAAGCTTGTACTCTAGTGGCAGGTGTGATATTAAACTGTTGTATGCAGAAATGCTTCTATTATCAATAGTGTGATTCACAGTCCTAAAACAAAAATGTGTAAGCATATTTTAGAAGAGTTAAAAGTCTTAACATAATGTTTCAAGAAGCCTGCTAATGAAGATAACTGAATATTTAGCAAGAAAAAGGTGAAAATATATCCATAATATCATATAGACCGATGATTGGTTTCTGGCAAAAAAGAATGCTGCCTTAAATATAAATTTTAAGAATCTTGCATTAATTGATGCCTACTCTAGTCAACAGTTAGAATGATCTAAAATAAAGTTTAATATTCATATTAAAATAAAAAATTATTAATGATGAAAAATTATAAAATTTTAATATTTGTGGAAGATTTCTTTCTATTTTCACAAATTTACAGTGATATTTATTTATACTGTCTATTAAATATTGATTTATTACCATGCTTGTAATATATCATTGAATGTTTCATTAGTATATATATACACATATCATTGAATGTTTTAATGATAAACACACAAATATATATACAAACATATATTTTTGATAACTGAAAAGATGTGAATACTAAGTGAAACAATATAAAGTATACATAATGTTTCCAACTTTAATCAAAACCCAAAGAAGTAGTCAGCTGTTACTTGATGAAAAAGTGGAACAGGGTATTCATTATATGGAACCTAGTTTTCTGTAACTGGGATACATTGTTGTGTCTTTACTAAGTGGATATTCAGTGCTGCAGGTGACAATGATACTGACTGAAGCACACTCCTTCTCTGACTGCTGACTTTCCAAGAAATCTGCCTCAGTGCTTTAAATTCTGCATAACACTCAGAGCATTGTTGAGATTGTAAAAAGTCTAGGGATCTGATTTTGATCAAATTAATTCAATATATTCTCCCTCTCTCTGATCTATCTTGCTAGTTAGGTTAAAAACATTCTTTTTAGTATTTTAGTATTATATTTAACCACCTGGAAAATTAAATTCATTTTCTAACAATGAATGATTAGATACAATTATAATATTCCAAAACTATTCATCTTAAAATATACTAAATTTTCCCTGAAAACAAGAATTTACCTTCCTATAAGAATTCCATCTTTTTCTATTTGCAATTATAAAATTATATTTGTTGTGAGGCACAAGAATTATGATTGGGAAACATGTGTTGGGAAAGCAGGTGCAGAATAAACATCAGCTACGGCTGTCAGGCAATGTAAAATAGAAGTACAATTAGCCATTACAAGAGAGCTTTTAGGGAAACTTTCCAAATAGAAACCCAGTGCTTGAATAACTTAATTAACTTCCTGTGGGATCAAATCCATCACTTTTAAGCACCTGTCACATATAAGTATTGCCCATTGTGAAGCTCAATAAATGTTTTGTATTAATGCTGAAATTATTTATACCTCCTTATTACAATATCCAGGGAAATAAAATATATTTGCCATATTAAAAGAAACTTTTAGAATTAAACTAACAACTACTGTGACATTAAAATAAAAATAGTAGCTAAAGTAACAATGGGTGCATACATTGAATGGTTTACTAGAGTTTAGAAATATAAAATTGTTTCTCTGAAATACTGTTGCCTTTAATATATGTCACTATGAGGTAGGAAAGTTCTGTCACATAAATGCCTAACCTAAGGACTCAGAAACTGCAAAGAACAATGTTTTCAGAGCAAAGTTATTCATTTAATCTTGTATTTATTCACTCAATAAAATGGATTTCTATAATGACCTCAGATTTAATGTCCAGGTAGGTGTTATCACCCTGTCATTCAAGATGAAATGTGTAAATTTAGATGTCCTAGTCAAAAGGCACACAATCTATTAATATAAATAAGCAAGCTGATTGATTCTCAGATCCATATTCCAAGACTGCATTCTAATAGGAATAAAAACACTTTTATATTCTAGGAGTATATACAATTCTATGCTAACAGCTGATCTTTTAAATTAGAGAGAATAGTGCCTCATTAGGGTCTTCTTTGAGAATTGCACGATGCAAATTTCAGAATTATGGTAGTCACCCTAGTAATAATCGACCATATAAATAATTTTATTTTCTGCAGTTCATTTACATAAATATAGTAGGATACTACTTGATAGATATTGGCAAGGCTGTGTTAATAATAGAAGTGTGGTTTCAACTGCTATGTAGATAGGAAATCCCCTCTTTATATAAACACATCTGAAGTATTCTGGAAATAATTATGCATTTATTGGTTGTATATGTTGGCTTGTGTATGTCTGCTCTTTATAGTCTATTATTATTAAGATACCTCAATTTATATTTTATACACAATTAAGAGCCAGTAGCAGCTCTGCACCATGTCTGTGGGCTGTGCCCAGCAGCTCACGAGGCGACCAGGAGGGATGGCGGATTCTAGCCCTGGCCCGCTACCCCTGGAAAGCCTTGCAACAAGCCAGACGACCCCCAATCCATGAGGGCCTCCATTTTCCACATCGGGACTTCTCTCTCGTCAGAACTACACCCAGCAGACCAGCCTATCACAGCTCGGCTCATCAAGTTACACCCTGCATCAGTCTTATTTAAGTCCAGATCAGGTATGCCGGTCCAGAGACTCACAGACATGGGGCAGAGCTGCTACTTGCTCTCCCTGTGCCCAGCCGCTCACGAGGTGCCCAGGAGGGATGGTGGGTTCTAGCCCTGGCCCGCCACCCCCACAGAGCCTTGCAACAAGCCAGACGACCCCCACTCCATGATTTTCTCCATTTTCCACATCTGGACTTCTCTCTCTTCAGAACTCCACCCAGCAGAGCAGCCTAACACAGCCCGGCTCATCGAGTTCCACCTTTCAGCAGTCTATTTTAAATCCGGCTCAGGTATGCGGGTCCAGAGACTCACAGACATGGGGCAGACCTGCTACTGGCTTTTCCTGTGCCCAGCAGCTCACGGGCGCCCAGGAGGGATGGCGGGTTCTAGTCCTGGCCCGCCACCCCCACAGAATCTTGCAACAACCCTGATGAATACCACTCCATGAGGGCCTCCATTTTCCACATCCAGACTTCTCTCTTGTCAGAACTCCACTCAGAAGAGCAGCCTATCACAGCCTGGCTCATAGTTCCACCTGCAGCAGTCTTTTTAAAGACTATCACAGCCACGGTCACTTGGCCACGTGGTTCAAAATAAATGCTGGTCTTAGAGATGACTACAAGAGCATGCTACCTGCACGGCAAAGCCTGGCAAGCTACCCGTGTTGTATTTGATATGCCAAATACCAGTAACAATTATAGACCTCATTCCGTAATGGATTGAGGCTCTTTATGTTCCTGGAGCAAGCAGATGCCCTTGGGATCTACTAGCATGAGACAGGACATATGGAGATGTTACTGGGGCCCGCTGAAGCAAATCAATGATGAACGGGAAGACAGTGATACAGTGATTAAAACACAATTAAGAACACAAGGCAGGTTCTAACTCTGGCCCGCCATCCCAGCAGAGTCACCCGAGAAGCTAGAGGAACCCTCAGACCATGAGGGTCGCCACTTTCAACATCCGGACTCCACAGCTCGTCAAAACTCTACCCAGCAGAAGAGCTGATCTTTCCCCATCTCCCATGACCGCTTTGTGGCCACACGATTCATCAATTCATGCACGAGATGAGAGCCTACTACAAGAGTATCCCACCTGCATGACAGAGCCTGGCAAGCTACCCGTGTCGTATTTGATATACCAAAAACCAGTAACAATTATAGACCTCATTCCCATGACCTGAAGGAATGATTTGAGGCTCTTCATGTACCTGGAACAAGCAGTTGCCTATGGGCTACACTAGCATGTCACAGATGTATGGAGATGTTACTGGTGCCCGCTCAAGCAAATCGATAAACAATGGGATGACAAGTGATACACAATTAAAATTTAAGCAGTATTTGAAACTCATGCCTTATCATGTTAAATTATCTCTGTTTAAGTACTATTCAGAATTTATCTAGGAATATTTATAGCAATTTGAATGAAAAGGATAAAGACTTCTTTAAAATTGCTCATGCTTTATCTGTGCTAAACAGTAGGTACAAAATTAAGTCCTATTTAATGACTTAAATGCCAATATCTTACTATTTTCTACATAATTCAGAGACTTTTACTTACTCAAATCTTATATGTACCTCTAAATTCAAAAGCAAAAAGTTCAATATTTATTTTCTGAAAAACTAATTTAATAAACTTTTTCTATCATATAAAATATGTGACTACTATTGATTATATCATCCCTAGATCACTTGAAAATAATTTTGATATACTGAGTTTTCACTTATTAAACATAACACTAATCTAAAAACCATATAAAAGGAAAGCATTCTACAGATGAAAAAAATTTTTCAAGGATCAATAAAGAATGCATGCATGTGTGCTTGTGTGACTGTGCATGCATGTACTAAACCTTCTAACTTTCCCACTCTGCTTTAGGGTTTAAAGACAATTTTATTAATATACTTTATTTTACTCAAATGAAGGACATGACAAAGTAGCTTCAATAACTGAAACCAACTGGAGAATAGAAATATATAAGTAAATTATTCTATTTAATTAATAAAAATAATTTCTACATTATCTTTAATTATTTCACAATTATATTCTAAGGATGTGATTCAAAGTACTGACAATGGCAGGGCTTCATGCAAAATGAAAGTCAAATAAATCAACACCACACCTTCCACAAGAGTATCAACTTTCTTCCACCGTTCTCCAGGGTCCCCACCTCCTGCTTTTATACATGTCCTTCCCTACAGATATGCTTCACATTAAGACCAATTCTCAGTTTCTGTTGCCTTTGAGTGTGAGTTGTTTCTTTACTATAATACTTTATTTAGCACATACGTCATCGATAATTCAGTCCCAGTCTGTCTGCCAAGCCTCACTAGGCATGATAATAGCATGATTTTTTTCTTATATCAGCAATCACAATCACTATCACTATCTTCCCGTTCATCATCTATTTGCTTTAGCAGGCACCAGTAATATCTCCATATGTCCTGTCTCATGCTAGTAGAGCCAAAGGGCATCTGCTTGCTCCAGGAACATAAAGAGCCTCAAACCATTATATTTGGTCATGAGAATGACCTCATATATTGTTACTGGTATTTGGCATATCAAATACGACACGGGCAGATTGCCAGGCTTTCCGTGCCGGTGGCATACTCTTGTAGTCACCTCTAAATACAGCATTTATTGATGAACTGCACGGCTGCAAGGAGTCTCACGAGCTGGGTAGTGATTGTGTACGTGTATTTCAGTTTCTTTATCTAGTCTTCTGTTCTTAAACATTTAGACTATATTATCCATTGTGAATAATGTTGCAATGAACATAGTAGCATAAATGTCTTTTATGAGAGTGTTTTTATGTCTGTTGGGTAAAGGACAAAATGTAGAATTGTGGGATAAATCGGAGATCAATTCCTTGTTTGTTGAGAAGTTTCCATATCATTTTACAGAAGGATGGGTCAGTCAAGATTTCCACTGACAGTGGGTGGAAGATGAAGTTTTTCATGACATTCCTCCAAAAACATTATTTTTATTACTGTGATGTGTCTCATTGCTGTGAGTAAAATTTGATGGCTGTTTTGATTTCTGTTTTCCCTGATAATGAGTGACTTTGCAGATCTTTTAATATTCCTTTTTGGTCAAATGTATGTTCTTTGTGTTTCCCCATAGTTCCCCCCCATCCTCGATGTTTTTCTTGTCGTTCAAATGTTCTATCATTATTTACATATTTTGTGTATTAACCCTTTATAAGATGAGTAGTAGATTAAGTTTCCCAGACTGTAGGGTATTTTTTTTAATTCTTGTCATCAGCAGAGTTCCTTAGTGTGATGTAATCTCATTTACTTATCTTTGCTTGGGATAAGAAATTTGCTTTGAAAAATGGCATTGAACATCGGAGATGACTCTAGGTTTAGTAGCATGGAGAATCTATCAAAATTTTACTCAATATAATTTATATAATTCAATCTGATATCAAGGACTTTAATCATTTTTTATTTAATTTATGTGCATGATGTTAGAAAGAGGTTCCTTTTTAAATGTTGTTGGCCAGTTTTCTTAGTATCATTATTGAATGGGCAGTTTTCTTAGTATCATTATTTAATGGCCAGTTTTTCTTAGTATCGATATTTAAAGAGTTCTTTCTTGCTCCACTGCATACCTTTTTCCCTCTGTCTATGATTAACTGTTGTTGGGAAGGGGGTAGAAGGGGAATAATAAAGAGTGCATAGAGCATTTGCCTTCCACACAGCTTATCCAGGTTTAATTCCCAGCATTCTATATGGTTGCTCAACCCCTGCCAGAAGTAATTCCTGAGTGCAGAACTAGGAGCATACTGAGCTTTCTGGGGTGTGACCCAAAATAAAACGAACAAAAGATGAAGGTCTATATACATGAACACTTATCTATATTTTAAATTCAATTACACTAGGCTGAGATCCTGTGCTTATTCCAGTACAACACCATGTGGTTTTACCTCCTTACAATCTGATTTAAAATTGGGAAAGGAGCAGTCTCCCAGGTTGTTTTTTTCTAAGGATTTCTATGACTACTCTCGGGGTTTATCATCCCCTAATTTCAACAACATTTGATCCTTATATTTAAAAAATTCTTGGGTATTTTATTGGAACTTCACTGAATCTGTGTAAAACTTTTGGGAAAGAGTGTCATTTTGACATTACTGCTCATTACAAATCATAAATAGGGGATGTTTTTCCATTTCCTTGTGACCTGTTCATTTCAATTTTCCAGTGATTTATGATTTTTCTTGTATAGGTCTTTCAAGTTCATTATTAAGCAGGTTCCTGATTATTCGATATTCTGAGGCACACCCACGGGTTCAAGCAAGATCAGAAATTGATCTTAATTCTAGTGTGTTTATATCCCAGTGAGATGTCATTTCACTCTCTTTGGGTTTTGGTTAATTATAGCATATATTTCTTCATTGACTGCACATTTGCCTTTTGTATGTTTCCTTTTTTAAAATCATCAGTTTTGACTTCTTGTTTGACCTTGAATTTGCTACACTGTTTCCTTGCTGTAGATTCTTGCAATCTTCAGCTCTTTTCTATTAAAGACACATGATGTGCTCATCCATTATGGGGCTAATTGCTTCTTTTCTCTTTGGTATAATATTACCAAGCACATTTTAAAACTGATGGTCATTATGGAAAACTTAACTTCTCAAAACTTGCCCCACATATGACCCTTTCTGTCACCTCTGCTCCTCATCTTTTTAACCTCTCTTGATCTTCCTTTCCACACGTTTAAATCATTTGGTAGCTTCCCTGTCAAAATCTTTATTTCTTTTAACCCTCAATGCCCCCTTGTAATGTATTTCCCTATCTTTTCCATTACCTGAATTTCCAATACCTCTTCAATTTTAAACTCTCTAACCTGTCTCCAAATTAAAGTTTTCACAGGCAAACTCTCAAGATGTTGAAAAGTTAATTAGAACCATACTGAAGAGTTTATTCACTTAAATACATTTTAGAGATACCTAGATATCTATTTTGGTTATATTCTTAATCCCATGGCCTAAATTCAGTCAACACTCTTCATGAGATTATGCATCACTTGTATCACTTGTCTTCCTGTTGTTCATCAATTTTCTTGATCCGGCACCAGTAACGTCTTCTTTCATTGGGAATGAGGCCCATTATTGTTACTGCTTTTGGCTTATCGAATACATCAGGGCTAGTTTGCCAGGCTCTGCCATGGCTCTGGGTTCATCCCAGGGACCCAGTCTTTTTTCTATATCAGACCATCAACCATCCAGGACACATGGGGCAGAGCCCTGAGTATAGAGAAACCTGTCTCTTGCCCGCCATCTGCTGCTGCATCCGGGCACCCCTGCCACACCTGCAACACCTCAAGGGGCAGGTGGCCAATGAGACTATGTATCATACTTAAAGATAATCTTAAAAAAGTTCTTCACACATATTGATGGAAATCTTTACCTTTTATGTTAAGCAAGTCATCTCAACTTTGAGCCATCTGTTAAAAACACACTTCTGACAAAGCCTATCAGAGGATAAAGATAAGAGCCAAATCATTTATATAAAGTAGTGAGTTTTATGTTACCAAATTTATGCCTGACTCATAGTCAGAATTTAAGATTGGAAATTATATTATCTCGGCCTTTTTATTTCTGCATGTTTCTGTAGGTATAATGTATGAAAATACCTACATTTTGGGTAAAACTATCAAATTAATATTATATAATGTAATATCTAATGTCTGTTAAAATGTTCTCAGATTTAATTGCTTATATAAAGTTCCAGTTATCAAAATAAACTTCTGATAACTTATAACTCAAAAAATTCTTATACAAATTAAGAGCACATTTTAAAACTCAAGTTAGTTTAAAAATTTTTGTTTAAAATATCATTACTTTTGATAATGTACGGATGATAAAAGACTTGTTTTTCTTTATTTGCTGAGGACAAGTGCTTCAGGCTAGAGTTAAAATACAATAGGTAAGATATTTTGCCTTGCACAGAGGCAAACTGGGTTGATTCTAAGCAAACAATATGATTCTCTGAACAAGGTCAGGAGGAATCCATGAGCTCTGCTGGGTTGGCCCCAAAACCAGTTCCTGGACCCCAAACCATGCCCTCCCCAATCAAATAGGCAACATATTTCTGTTTTGTTTTTAGATATTTTGTTTTCTTTAGTAAGACTCTTTCTTTCTTATAAACATATTTTTCTCTAGAAGAAGATTCTTTGGCGGTCAGAACAATTACAGCAGCAGGGAGAGCATTTTTTTTATACTTGGCCTAACTGGGTTTGATATCTGCATCCCATATGGTCTCCGAGCATTCAAGAGTTATTCTTTGCATGCAGAGACAGTCATATGCCCTGAGCTGCCCAGGGTATGACCCAAAAAGATTAGAAGATAGATTCTGTGTTTTATGTTGACATTATTACATAGTCAGAAAATGTATAATCAGTAAAATTTGTAAATAACTGTACTATCCATAAAATACTTTTTCTTACCTATATAATAGTGATTATTAATTATAAATTCATTATTAATGACAAATTCATAAGAATCTTGAACACTCCTCTATGTGGCTGATGAGTGTTTTAGTCAAAAAATTTGAACCTTAAAATATCAGATTTCCATATTCAAGCTCTTTTCATTTTCATTTTTTGACAGGGTGTGGCTATAGCAAGATTGTTTTTAATTGAAACTTACTTAGGAATATATGAGGGGAGAGAAAGAGAAAAATGTGCATTCAAGAGAGCACACAGACTTATACAAAATGGTTATATGCAAGTAAGAACACGGAGGCACACAAGTGAGATACATGCCCAAGGAAGAACATGGGCTTGAAGAACAAGTCTCTGCTCCTGTTCACTGCTCCTTTTTATTAACTTGCCTAAAGATAATCTTGACATTATATTGATTGTAGAGCTATCTTAGAGATCATTTTCACATGTGTTTCTGAAGTCATGCATGCCCAACATAAGTCTCTTAGGTATGGCGGCAGAACAATTGGCAGTAATGAAGTTCAGTTCTGGGATTTTTTCATAGCATTTAATTTCAGATCACCACACTTTTTATTTCTTTACCAATCTTCATACAAATAAGACGTTTTTTAAAATATTTTTTTTGTATTTTTGAGCCAATACAAAAAATATTGGCTCAAAATAGTTTTAAAGCAATGACACTAAACCCATATCTACAAAAATTTATATTGAATATATATTGATTTTTTATATATTTTTTTGCTTTTTTATGTCACACCTGCAATGTTCAGGTGTTACTCCTGGCTCTGCACTCAGGACTCACTCCTGGGATATTCAGGGGACCACATGGGAAGCCAGGGATTGAACCCTGGTTGGTCGCATGCAAGGCAAATGCCCTACTTGCTGGACTATCACTCCTGCCCCATATTGTTTAATAATAGCAAATGTAGGAAGAAATCTATTTAAAAACTTCAAAAAATAGTTTTAATTCAAGGGTCTAAGAAATTATCAAGCCCAGCTTTAAAACTGGGAGATATGACTCAGAGAAAGCAATTTACATAAGGTCAAGGTCTAGTTCAACTTAGTTTATAAATTCCCATCATGCATTTTGTCAAAAGTTTAATTTAAAAATACTTTAAGAAATTGCCTAATCAATCTTGACATTATATTGACTGTCAAGACAGTTTTTTAATTACATGTCACTTTGTTATTTGTTTTATGATTAAGCATTAGGATATTCATTGCTAACTGCTATTATTGGTCAGTAGCACTAACTTGCATAGTGCTGCCATCTTTGGTTAGTTCTTTTAACTATCGGTAGAGATAAGTCTATATGATTCACAGTAAACTAAAGGGCAAGACCTTGATCATTAATTAGGGAAGAACTAGGCCATGAGCATAGGAGCCTTCCCAAATAACTGACCTCATAAACTGACCAGGGGTGAGAATACTTTCTCCTTTCCATCTTCATATAGGGAAAAGCTATGTGAATAGCACACAGGAACAAGGCAGTTGGATTTGATGTCAGAAAAAAAAATTCCCAGGAAAGAATTTTAGGAAAAGAATCTGCTAAAAATTAGCTCATGATCTTCCCAGTTTCTAGAATTGTCAGTAATTCCTATAGTGTTATTAAGACATGCAGTCTGTGTTGTGTTAACTTGAACTTAGATGCTTAAAGTATAACAAAAGGGGGTGATGGTGTACTTTATGCATTTTAGTACCGTTTTCTTAGTGATTAAAGTCTAGGTGGGAGTTTTTTCTATAAATTGTCATATTATTCTTATGTGAGCACAGTTAAAATTTTAATTTAAAGATTAAAAACATTCAGTCGTGGAAAAAAAAGTTGCACTTCATAAAAGTAATAGAACAAAAATCAGATTCTTAAATTTAATTCACTTTCACTGCCGTGCATAGGTTCATATTTCATAATTAATTTGTGGAGACAGTGTAACGTTAGCCTAAAGCAGACATTACTTACATAAAATGAATTATGATTTTTAATTTAATTACTATGTTAAAGTGTGGATTGAACGTGATCCTCAGGAAGATAGAAGGAAATATAACTTGAAAATAATTAATATTCCTCTAGTAGAAATTAGCTTTAACTCTAATTAACGGTCATAATTAAGGAAAATTAAAGATTATTTACATATCGCTTCAAATAAGTTTTGTAGATTGTTCTCACATTTATGGAAATTAACTGAGTATGAATCACATACATTGGTGACTAAGAATAATTCTAGATTATACACTTTCACTTTGAAACTCATACTAACATTTATTCACATGAACAAGTTATTTACTCTCCAAGTGTTTTCTTTTTCTGCTTGAAAAGTAAAACTGATGTTACTTCCTAAAGCATTTTATCATGTGCTAAATTAAATCAAATACTAAAAAAAAGTTATAATATATTATGTAAATGTAAAGCTGTAATAACCACTATACTAGGGAAACTCCTAGCTATAATATCAAAAGCTTATTTTGTTTTTGTGTTTTATTTATTCATGTATTTATTTTTGGGTGGTGGAGTGGTGTTGTTGGTGCACACCTCTCTATACCCAGAGCTTACTCCTGGCTTTGCCACAGGAATCACTCCTGACTTTTCATCAGGAATCACTCCTGGCTTGGCTAGGGGCATTGCATGGCATGCCAGGGATTCAGCTCTGGTTAACCTCATGCAGGTTAGCACTCTACCCTTGGCCTCCTCACTGCCTTTCTGGCCCCTTAGATTCTTGAAGTAGAAACTTTAAATAATAGTTTACTATTTGTTATTTGTATGCTTTTGTTATTATTTCAAAATTGTATTCCATGATACTTCATTAATAATTATTTCAATTATTTCCTAAGAATCTTTGGAAGAAACTATAATTTCCTTAGTCTTAAAATATGTTTTATCTAATTGGTATGAAATTGGTTTATCTGCTCTCTTTGGTTTACCAATTTACTCTATCAAGAATGAGTCTATGCTCTTATTCAATTTGGCTCTTAGGTTGTCCATTATCAGTGAAGTGATTTTACTCTTTCTAGTAGATTCCATTTATTTTTCAATTTTGCTTTTGGTCTTTCCGAATGATACTCCCCAAAAAGCCTTAAGCATTGTTTAACATCTTATTATAGAAAACATTGCTAAATGGTATTTAGTAATGACTGTAGTTTTGAACTCATTATACTATAAAATTTACAAAGTATCATGAACAGCTTATTGTTTTATCTGTTTGTTTTATGGGTTATGGTTGTGCTCAAGGCTTACACCTGACTCTGTGTTCATGGAACAATCCTGGCAGTGTTCAACAGTCAATATGTGATGTCAGGGATGAAACCTGAGTGGCCTGTATACCAGGCTAATGTACCTGTAATTCTTTCAGATACATAGGGCCTATGTTTTTATTGTCAGGGTCAGAGTCATCATTGAATATTTTTTAAATGAATAGCAAACTCAATCACCAAACATCAAAATGCTTATGATCGTCAATTCCTTTATTAAAAACTGTAATAAATCCCATTGATGCTGATTAAAAATATGCTTTATTTATATCATCCTACAAAACAACTCGATTTAAAATAAAATGTTTAAATGAATTTTTGTCTATTCTTGTATGTGAGGATAGACATTGTGTTAAGTATCATTTATCTTATTGCTTGTCTTCCCACTGTTCATCGATTTGCTCGAGCAAGCACCAGTAGCGTTTCCCTTGTCCCGGTTGCGTGCAAGTGTAGCACAACGGCCTCTGCTCACTCCAGGAACACGAAGAGCCTCAAACCATTCATTCAGGTTTTTGCAAAAGAGTCTGATCATCTCGTAGGTGGATGGCCATGCATTCTTTTGAAGTTCCATGAGACCCATGTTATTCAGGCAGTAACAGCTCTAGTTCAGCAGTTATCCCTAAATCTCATTATGTGTCCTGTCCATCTGATTTTCATCTTCTTGGCAAGCAAGACAACATTCTTGATTCTTATTCTTTGATGGTGGTCAGAACTCCAGATACCTTCTCTCACTTGAGTGAAGCGTGATACTCCTAGCATGACTCTTTTGATTCCTCTCTTGGCTACCCAAACAGGGGTCTCATCCTGCTCTCGTAGGGCCCAGGTCTCTGAGGCGTATGTTATATCCTTTTCCACTGTTCAGGACAAATGGTGGGATCCAAACTTTGTTCCCAGAGCCGGAGGTTATTCGTCTTCTTTACCACTTGCTCCATGCTGTTGAAGGCCTTCCATGCTGCTCTCTTCCTCCTGGGTACTTCAGGTGCTCGCTAGTTTGTCATGTTGAGTTCTTGATGTAGGTACACATAAATGCTGAATTTGGAGATGTTCACATGTTAAGTATAAGTTTATAAATTTTAAGAACTAATTAAAACGTTTAAATACATTATAATTTTTATAAAATGTAACAGAGAAGTTTAATAAATATGATGTTCTATAGCAAGCATAAAACTATTAAAATGCAAAGAACATAATATTTATTCAAATTGGAAACAAAAAATAAATTCATCCTAGCTAAGTTACAGTTTGTTATTTGCCCTAAAATGTATAATTATAAAATTTAATCTTAACAGGAACATTAGATGCTTGACACATATAACAAATTTAATGCTATAATCTTCCAATTTTTCTTTTGATTTAATTATTGTTATCAAAAACTCTATGTTTTATACAGATATTTTTAACTAGACAGAAGCAATTTTCCTTGCAGTTTTTCTATCATAGTCATAATATAGGTTCTTAAACATTCACACTTTTTTTAATTACATAGGCATGTAGGCAAAGAGTCTGACTAATGCAAAGGCAAGTGATTTTGATAAGCAATGACTGAAAATCCAAATATTTTGAGTTAGTGACTACAGGTAATAGATACATTTAGAAAAGTAATAATCTCTGGTTCTTAATCACAAGTCAATCAGTCTGAATATCTTACTATAATTTTTAATAGATATTAGATTATATATTTTCTTATTTAAAACACTTTAAAAAGTACAAAAAAAATGAAAAGAAGCTGCATAAACTTAAATCCCATATACATATATATAAATGCAAAATTACCAAATAACTTAAAAATTATCAGTTGAAGGCATCATTTATTAGTTGATGGTATCTGTTGCACGAAATATGATTGAGTGTTGTTGATAATTGTTTAAATAAGTAGATGGGGTGGGACCCTGGAAAAACAATGGAGGGAGAGCACATACAGCAATGTAGGGTATGCTATTGGGCTGTTATATACATGAAGTATTACCATAACATGAAGTATATTGCAAATTAGGGTCTCAAATTATAAGACAATGATTTAAGATTTCCAGTAATGAATAAATATATTTATTATATATTCATTCACCTAAAGCATAAGGCTTCCTATAGAAGGCATAAGGGAAGCTGTTAGTCACATATATATTTTATACCTTATATATGTTAAACTATAAAAAATTATATTAACTTAACAAATATTTACTTTTGATTAATAATGGATTTTCTAACATAGCTATTTTCTTCTTTTAGTCATACTCTATCACTGAGTATAATAAAATTTGTATTTTAGTATTAAAATAATACAAATTTTAATATATATCTGACCCTTTTTCCTTACACATGTATTTATTTTCCTGCAACTCAAGAACTTTATAATACTATCTACTCATACAAACCAATTTTGAATTTTTCAATGAAATATTTGTGAATAGCTCCATGCCACATGGAAATCACAGGTAACAGTGCCAAACGGTGTACAATAAGTATATTTCTAGTTTAATATTCCATTGGAGTCTACTAATATTTTTATGAGCTCAGAATTAGGAAATCTTAGTGCATAATTTTTGCATTAATATTGGAAACTGAGTTTCTCCAAAAATGGAAGAGGAAGAAGAAGAAGAAGAGGAAGAAGAAGAAGAAGAAGAAGAAGAAGAAGAAGAAGAAGAAGAAGAAAAGAAGACAAACAAGAGGAAGAACAAGAAGAAATTTAACAGTAATTGTAATGTCACATAGAAAAGCAGATTATATAATACAAAATAAAGATGATTATAATGTCCTGAATTAATCCTAATAGAGATAGAAATCATGGGCAATCTTTTATGTAGGATGTTAAGATATGAAAAGACCTCTTGTAATTATAAACATACATTGATTGCGAAGCGTTTTAATTCATAACAATTTAGCTACCAATATTTGATTTAATCTTTCACTTTCAAGAACCAGACTATCTTATAAGTATTTATATTTTAGGGACCGGAGCGATAGTCCTGTGGGTAGGGCATTTGCCTTGCATGCAGATGGCCCATGCCATCCGGGTTCGATCCCCGGCATCCCATATGGTCCCTCTAACACCTCCAGGAGTAATTCCTGAGTGCATAACCAGGAGAAACCCCTGAGCATTTCTGGTGTGACCCAAAAAGCAAAAAAAAAAAGTATTTATATTTTAAATATGTTAGAATTTTTTTAATATTCTAAAAAAAAGTTATAGCACACAATGAGCCCAATCCTTGAGATGATGTTGAAAGTGAATGCTATGAACATTTTGTACAACAAAAACCCATTGGAAATAATAGCTGTGTTGAATATTCAGTACATTTTGTGAAACAGTTAGCAAAATGATCAGTAATGAGAGTGTAAGTAGATTCAGCAGTGGAAAAGAAAACAAAAGTCCAAGTAGTACACATAGAAAATGAGGACATACAAACCCATCGGGTGGTAGGAGTGGTAGAGCATGTACTTCGCATGACAGCAGCCTGGACTTTGCTGCTTGGCATTAGTATGACCCCTGAGTAGTGCAGATCTAACCTACTGACCTGAGAAAATGATGCAAAAGTTGGGCAATGAACCATCAAGCCTGAGTAGCCTGGTCAGGAACCAGGCTCTCTACCCCCTCTGCGTCCTGAAGCACCAAAGGGGTGGACTGATAGTGTAAAAATACAAAGCTTTTCACAAACGTGCTGCAAGCAATAGGTAAACATTTGAATGGTAAAGTTAATGATTTCTAAGGACATGCAAAGGTAATACATTTGATAGTCCTTTGCTAAGCAGAGGTAAAATTCTATTTGTTAGTGTTTCACATACATATGTATGGAGATGATCAGAGATCTACATTATCAATCAAGTTGACATTATCACAGAGGATTTAGTTCCATTTTTGGAAAACAAAAAAATATTAAAAAATTTTCGGCCACCTAGTATTTTAATATTAGTGCAGTTATTGCTTTTTAATTTGAAAAACTTTTATTGTAGTTTAGGTAGCATGGTTACAGTAGTTGCTAAGGTTTGTGATGTAGAAAGTTACTGACCCTTAACCACCATCCAAGTACTGAAAACATTTTACTATTGTCCTTAAATCACTTCTTTTTTTCTCATTTTTTTTTTGCTTTTTTGGGTCACACCTGGCAATACTCAAGGGGTTTCTCCTGGCTCTGCACTCAGGAACTATTCCTGGTGGTACTCAGGGGACCATATGGGATGCCGGGATCGAACCCAGGCCTGTACATGCTGGCCGCATGTAAGGCAAACACCCTACCCACTGGGCCATCGCTCCAGCCCCTTAAATCACTTCTAATCTACATCTTTTCTCTACCTGGTCATATATACCCAGTTTTTGATAATCTTAGTTTTGCAGTAAAAAGCCAAAGGTTTGTCATCATTGGTATTTCTGAATGATACCTGAAACTAATACTAATCTCTACTATTGTATTATATGCATATAACATTAAATGAGTAACCATAATATATGTCTTTCCTATAGTTTGTGGTCATATATATATAATCATGGTGCTTTTCTTTTATGAGAAAAATGCTTCTCTTATTTTCCAAATATTCAATCAAGTGAGCAAACAACTATAAATATTAAGCAGTTAAAATAAAGTGCTGCAGGACTCCTAAGGGCCTCTGCATCTGCTCTGAATTGCTGCCTGCAAATCACTTCGTAGATAAGGGGGGTAGTCTAGATGTGGCAGTTTATCTGACCATGTATGCTGTACTAGTTGGTATAAATATTCTCCCATGCTACCACAATCATCGTGGGACTAGCTAGATATTACCACCATATTTGCCTGGCCACGTTGGATCCCTAAATAATTAGACCAGAGAGAAATGCTGTTTGCTTCCAAGCAAACAAGCATGGCTCCCTGATATACTCAAAGGCAACTAAAATACAAAACTACAATGAAGTAGAAGAGACTTGTGAAGGCTTGGAGAAATATTTAACTGGCATTAGTATTAGTCTTTGGTACAGAGACATGCCATCTCAGAAACCCCCTCCTCTACCCTATAAAGGCAATTCCAGGCAGATCTTGGCTCCAAAACATTAGCATATAAAAGGGCCTAGGTGAGGTGCAGGGAGGGATTACCTAAGGGCATTTAACCCTCCCTGCTTTCCATAACAGTGGGAGGAAGGTCTGAGTTGCAGGGGTATAAAACATGAAACTAAAAAAGCTTCTGCACCTCAAAAGAAAGGGTGACTAAGATACAAAAGCAGTCCACAGAATGGGAAAGAATATTCACCCAATACCCATCTGATAAGGGGTTAATATCCAAGATATATCAGGTACTGGTAGAACTTTACAAGATGAAACCAAACAACCCCATCAAAAAATGGGGAGAAGAAATGAACAGAAACTTCAGCAAGAAAGAAATTTGAATGGCCAAAAAACATATGAAAAAAATGCTCATCATCACTAATCATCAGAGAGATGCAAATCAAAACAACAATGAGATACCACTTTACACCACAGAGACTGGCACATATTCAAAAGAGCAAGAACAACAAGTGCTGGCTTGGATGTGGGGAAAATGGGACACTCATCCATTGTTGGTGGAACTGCCGGCTGGTACAGCCTTTTTGGAAAACAATATGGACATTCCTCCAAAGACTAGAAATTGAACTCCCATTTGACCCAGCCATACCACTCCTGGGAATCTACTCTGGGAAACCAAAAATATGCAGCGGAAACACCATCCCTACTTTTATGTTCATAGCAGCATTATTCACAATAGCCAGAATCTGGAAGCAACCAGAGTGCCCGAAAATCGATGACTGGATAAAAAAGCTTTGGTACATCTACACAATGGAGTACTATGCAGCTGTTAGGAAAATGAAGTTATAAAATTTGCCTATAAATGGATGGACATGGAGAAGATTATGTTGAGCGAAATTAGCCAGAAGGGAGAGAGACAGATACAGAATGACTGCATTTATCTGCATAACATAAATATATAGGTACATATTATGATACCAATATCCAAGGTCAAGTGAAACATATATCAGGAGGTCTTGTCAAAGGTGGAAATTATCACAAACGTGTGGGAGTCAGAGGCTAGGTAAGACGGAAAATGGAACAGTGCGCTAACAATTGTCGAGGGTCCTAATTCCAACCTAGAACTGAGCATTAAATAGAGGCAAAAAGATACACATGACAACCCTTTAATGTATGTTCTGTAATCCATAGTCTGGAGGGAAAGGAAAAGAGAAAGAGAGAGAAATGGAAAGAAATAAAGAACCTGCCATGGAGGAGGGCTGGAGGAGGGGGAGTGAACCGGGGATGTTGGTGATGGGAGATGGGCACTGGTGGAGGGATGGGTGCTGGAACACTGTATGACCAAAACCCAAATATGAACTTTTTAATTGTATATCTTTTTAATTGTAAAAATAAAAAAAATTTTAAAAAAAGAAATAGCAAAAAAAAAAAACTAGCCTATTTCCTCTCTAGCGTGCTTCTTTTTGGGCTCTCCCTTTGTGAGCGCTCACCCTTCTTGGGAGTCTTGTCTTCTTCTCCTTTTTACAGGGCCTTTACACGTGGTGGCCACCATCTTTGCCTACACGTACCTGGGATTCTAGCCTGGAATCCTAAGCACAGGGCTTTTCCTTTTGCTGATTTGTATGCCTGAACCTGTGATAAGTAAAGCCTTTTAAAACTGCATCGGATTCCTGAGTTTTCATCCATTCCTCGCAGGCTTCGGAGGTAAAAGGGAACTCCGCTTCCCGGCACTGTCGGGGACCCCGGCAGCGCCCCGACAATAAAGTATTAATTTTTTGACATAGTATATTTCAATATGATTTATTCAATTGCTAATGGTGGATTGCTTCGAAAAACTGAAATACATTAAGGACTCAAAGATAAGGGCTTAAACCAAATTACTCTTTCTAGTGTTAACTAGTTTTAATTACTTGTTGAGACACGTAGTGATTGTTCCTTTTCAACTAATGATACCCAGCAAATGAGATGACTATAAGTTATCCTGTAAAAGAACCAAGCCATGCAAAATTCCTTCTGTACAACAGATAACTAAGAATACTCTTTGTTGGGGGAAAGCATATGAAAGGATATGCAAAGGTCTGATGGATACTGCCTGTTGACAGAAACACAGGGTATCCTGGTAGGCTCATCCAAGAAGATAAAATGTAGGCTTCCCTGGCAACACTGTCTCCATGAAGACAGACCCCTGCTATCTTGGGTCATTTTCCTGTGTCTCATCTCCTTGTTGCAGGAAACTGGGCAAAGATGGAGTCTAATGGACTCTGCCTGAGAAACTGATAGAACACAGGTTCTTCTTGCGACACTGTCTCTAACAAGCACAACCAGATAACAACCTGACATTCTGGGCCTAACACCTGTGACCCTGCAGTTACACTGTCTCCCATTTGTTTTCCTTTTAGACACTTAGCCTTGAGAACACCCCCACCCTCTGTGCCTGCTATTCTCGGGCCCAATTAGTAACTGCTGACCCTTGCATTTTTCTCATTATATTCTGTTTCTCATATGTGTATGAAACAATATACAGATAAACAGCACCTATACTCCCAAATGATGTAAAGGGACATCTGTTTCTATTATGATAACCATATGACATGCTTTGTTCTCTGTAGTGGTGTTAATCATGTACTCTTAACACTAGCTGGGTTTTGATATCTGATATTATTGTGCATATAAGGAGGTGAATTCCTTTTGCAAATTGTCAGCTGCCGAAATGAGAGCTCTGACCCTCCAGACCAGATGTTATGATTAATAAATATATATTTGTCTCACTAGCGAAGTCTTATCTCAGTGCCTCTAACTCACAGAGATCACGTGTTATCACTCTTTATTCTCCTTAATCACCTTCCAGGTCAAACTATCTATACTCTTCTTTTCCAGACTAAATGCAAACACAGTTGTAGGAAAATTCAGTGTTGCACATATATAAGTAAGTCTTTACATATTTAAAAAGTAAGCAAGTTTACACATAATATCACAGACATGGATACAATATGAAATATGTTTTAATTTATATTGTCATGGATACAAAATATAACGCTGCTTAATATATGAACATATAAATGTACATCTATCTATCTGTCTGTCTGTCTGTCTGTCTGCCTGCCTGCCTGCCTGCCTGTCTGTCTGTCTGTCTGTCTGTCTGTCTGTCTGTCTGTCTATCTATCATCTGTCATCTATCTTTCAATCCAGATACATATAGAATGAACCATACTAATTTGGTGAAATTTTTTTAAAAAGGTAAAATGTTTTTGTATAATAACTAAATTTAGAATAATCATAAAAGATGGCTTATTATTTCCTTTTGAGCAAGTTGTATAAAATCATGGATAAAATATTCGACTGGTAACTGCATAATTAACAGTATTTTTAACTGTTATTCAGGATGCCATTGTAATTTTTAAGTATGTATGTTTCAAGGGTAAATCTAATTAAGGTATAAATAATGCAATAATTATCTTTAAAACAAGATCTTTGCTAAAGATTTAAATCCAAAATGTCAAGGAGGGAGCAGAGCGGAAAGCAGAGCCTGTTACCTCCTGCTCTCGAATCAGAAGTGGTGACCAGAAGTTCTGTCTTGCAAGGTCTCCCAGACAGCAAAGCAGAGCACAATTTCAAAACTTAAAAATCACTGGAGTCTGACTTGTGGATGAAAATCAGAGAACAAAGCCGAAAGGTCCATATCCACTCCCCAACTTCAAAAAAAAAAATTCTAAAAAGGTAATTCCAACCTATGCCCAGAACTAAAGCTTTTGTGAATCAATAGTCTCCAGGGGCAATGGGAAGAGAGAACACAAACCTTTGACCGGTGAGTGAGCCAAGGCACCTGCAGTTTGAAAGAATGCTTCTCCTAAGTCTCCACAATAAGCACAAAGCATCAGCCAAAAAAGCAATATTGAAGACCTATTTTTATTTTTTTTTTGTAGAAGATGCCAAAGAGAAAAGCTAACAGGAATAGAGGGAAAAATAGTTTACAAAGCTTTATGGGACAAAGGTCTAGGGAGAGACAGAGTAATGGAAAAATGATGAAAATATGAACTCACACCAAGACATCCACCAGTGGGTGGTGTAAAAAGATACCTAATGGCAATTAATAAAATCATTAAGAATGTATATACTGGGGCCGGAGCGATAGCCCAGTGGGTAGGGCGTTTGCCTTACACACGGCCGGTCTATACCGACCTGGGTTCGATCCCCGGCATCCCATATGGTCCGCCGAGCACCGCCAGGAGTGATTCCTGAGTGCAGAGCCAGGAGTAACCCCTGAGCGTCGCCAGGTGTGACCCAAAAAAAAAAAAAAAAAAGAATGTATATACTTTCATATGGATTTCAAATATAAGATTAGTATTAAATATATTTTAAAGCATTTGGCTTCTTCAAATTAATTGACCATAGCAAATTATTATAACAAGAAATGAGTGAAACACATATTAAAATCCCTGCTATCATTGAAATAATAATAATAATAATAATAGTTATAATAAACAGCTGGATTATGCTAATAAATAGACAGACAGAGGGGCCAGAGTGATAGCCCAGCGGGTAGGGGCGTTTGCCTTGCGCGGCCGACCTGTGCCGACCCGGGTTCGATCCCCAGCATCCCATATGGTCCCCCGAGCACCGCCAGGAGTAATTCCTGAGTGCAGAGCCAGGAGTAACCCCTGAGCATTGCCGGGTGTGACCCAAAAAAGAAAAAAAAAAATAGACAGCCAGAGGAACTTTAAAATAAATAAAAGCACAACTAAGACTGAATACCAGTTTAAAAAATTTCATTAAATGTTGAATAGAGAAATTCTAAAATAAAGTCACAAAAGAGTAATGATTCAGTTTTTAACTTGGATACATTTCAGATTTCAAGCATGTAAACGAATTTCAATCCATATACATGACATTTAATTGGATTGAGCAAAGATAAAAAGCTATTAAAACAAGTTCAAACAAAATGTAATATGTATGTATGAGTATATGCATATGATCACATTTCATATATCCTATAGCATATTTTAACCAAAATTAAAAGACCTTACCAGACATAAAAATTAAAATTAACAACTACTGCAAGAAAATATTTCCAACTTTTCAAATTAAGGTAAATTATACTAAAATTAAAAAGTCTGAAGACACACTTATTTACTGGAAAAAATATTAACTATATATTTTAAAAAGTAAAGCATAAAAATTAAAATGTAAATGAGACCTAAGCAAGATTTAAACTAATACATTAGTAGACAATGTAGTTTAATTTTAGTTATGAATTTAAATAGAAAAATACTTTCATAAATGAGAGTTTAATGTTAAACACTAGAAAAGCTAAATATAAAATTTTGATGATTGTTCTAGAGACAAATAGAAAGTCCTTTGATGAATTAAAGAACTTCATTATATTCATTAAACATAATGAATTCAATATGAAATATTCTTTGATGAACACAGATACAATCATTAGGTTTTATTCAGAGAGATTGAAATAAAAATAAAATAGATCAAATATCAAAAAATTATAATTCATTGTTTGATGCTAAATACTTATAGACCTCCAGTAAAATAAATAAAAGTGTGTGGCTTCCAAATGCATAGAATCTAATAAATGATTCAATATTTTGACAATATATTCAAAAAAATCAACATTAGGTATCAGAGACTAAATATAAATCTATTGAGATATTGCTATCATACTTATGTATATTCAAAACAGTTTAAGGGTCATTTTACAGAGCTAATGACCCTTGTGCATATCTGAGACATTCATAAATAAAAGAGAGTTGGAGAGATAAATGTCTCAGTGCACTGAACTGCAGTTTTTACATCAGGAGGCTCAGGTTGGATCCTCAACATAGCACAGTCCCATATGTTTTGCCAGAAGCAACACTGGTGCACCAGTCCAGAAATAACCCTAAGTATACACTGGCCGACATTTATATGCATGTACATATAGATAGAGATATAGATAGTCATATATATTCATATACATGTGTATATGCACATATATTTGAATATATAAGTATATATATGTAAACATGCACAGACATGCACACATATATATGTTTGGAGGAAGAGACAGAAAAGACTGAGAACATATGTTTATAGTTTTATTTATATGCCAGCAGACAGAATTTTCAAAGAAAATGATGGCTTAAGAAAATATGAGAAATGATAAAATAAATCATAATGATACATTTAAAAATGTATTATTAAAATTGTATGATTAAGAAAGCAAAACTTTTGTGTTCTTAGTTGTGAGGATGACACCTTGGGTGCTTGGACCTATGCAGTGTCTACATCAAACTCAGGATCTTGTAAATGTAAGGCATATATTCCAGTGATTAGTCACCTCATGAACTTTTGTGTACTCCAAGGAGATCTAACTATATAAAAAGAAAGAATTCTGAGGTAGAATTATTAGAATTAGTAGAAACAGAATTTTTAGTCCTTCGTAAATTTTCCATTTTAGTCACTTCACTTGAATTGATTTCCTGTAGATCATCGATTACTCGAGCGGACACCAGTAACATATCAATATGTCCTGTCACATGCGAGATAGCCCAAGGGCATCTGCCCAGTCTAGGAACATAAAGAGCCTTAAACCATTCCATCAAGTCATGGGAATGAGGTCTATAATCGTTACTGGTATTTGGCATGTCAAACACAACACGGTAGCTTGCCAGGGATAATCTAGTCACCTCAAGACTCGACTATTTATTGATGAACCTCACAGCCGAGCCGGGCTGCAATCAGCTCTTCCGCTGGGTGGAATTTCTGACTAGAGGGGATTCCAGATGTGGAAAATGGTGGCCCTCATGGTGTGGGGTTACTCTGGCTTTTTTGGAGGCTCTGCTAGGGTGGCAGGCTAGGGCTAGAACCTGCCATCCCTCCCGGACGCCTCGTGATCAGCTGGGCACAGGGAGAGCAAGTAGCAGCTCTGCCCCGTGTGTGTGAGTCTCTCATAATTCCTCATTCCCCATAAACTCTCCAGCTTGATGCAAATAGAATGATTGTGAAGTGCACAAATGAGTAAGATCCTGAAAGGATCTAAGATTAAACCGCGGCAGCGGAGCCCACGCATGCCTCGCAGCCATGGATCTGGAGTCTCTGACTTACAGCGGTTGGCTATGGTGGCTGGAGCTCAGGATCACACCGACTGAGCCCAGAGGCTGGGGGCTGGGTGGAGGCCCCCAATCCTTGCTCCGAGTCCAGCAGGCGTGGCCGCCTGTATGGTGAGCAGGCCCTAGGAGCTATGTAGGACACAACCAGGCGCTGGCTGAGCCTTTTGCTTTTTGACCAAGAAGATGTATTAAATCACTTGTTCACAACAGTACTGAAGTTCAGGTACCTCAAGTACACAGAGATGCTTGTAAAGGACATAAAACGCCTACTCACACCAAAACCTTCTTGCATTACCAAAGCCCAATTTTATTCACATATTTTAAATCAATTTAAAACTTCTATCTAATACATACATAGAACATATACAAATAAACATACTGGTGAAGAAGCCATATTCACTTAATATAATGAATGTGAATATTATTAAAGGAGAGCTGTCTTCAATCAATGGAAATAAAATAAGATCACAGGTTAATTGCTATCCCTCACATTGAGATGTGGAACCTCATTAATTTTCTTTGAAAATGGTTTGTCTGAAGTGATTAAGTTTATCTATGCAGTGTTATTCAGTAATGTTATACAATTATTAGCCTAGATTTTTTAAGAACATTAGCAGGGGCAAAAGAGATATTATAGGAGTTAAGGTACATGCATTGCATGCAGTGCCTATTTATGACCCCTAGCATTGCATGGTACCAGGAGCAGTACCAGGAAAAATATGGAGCTCTGGGTATCATTGCAGATGGGTAACCTGGTTAACCCCAATGCTACCTGAGCAATACCAAATCTTTGGACCCTCACATTGAAGCGCTCTGGTAGGTCACAAACTACCAACTACTTGACGTGCCATATAGAATTATTTGTATCTCAAGGCCATGTACTGAAGAAGCTAAAGACACACAGAGATCAACATAAAGGAGAAGCTGAATCACAGCTCCAATTTTGTGTGTTTAGGCCTATAAAATACCAAAATGTGAGTGTGATACATACTTGTAACTTTAACCCAATCTATTTACCAACTGAGTACCACCAAATAATGTCTATTACACCACGTGGAGTAGAAGAATTATTCAATTGAATACTCCCAACTTCTAATGAAATATTTATTGATAAAATTTTAACTAGAGCAAAATATTCTTTATTTTAATGTATGGGCTATTTTCTTTTTTATTTTGTTCAGGGGACTGTTTTCTTATGCATGATAGATAAGTGGAACAAGCACAATTTTTAAACAACACATGATACAATATATAAAGCATTTAAGAAGTCATATTGCAAATTGAGTAATGTGGTTTACCATATGATTAAAATGCTGAAGGAAAAACAAAATTTTGTCACTCCAATCCATGTCATAAGCAAAGGAAATAAAGGAATTAGTAAAGTCCATTGCTAATGAATAAGCAGTCTTATTATAACTGCAAATATTATGTTCAGACAATCAATAATTTTAGCTGAGATTTCCAGGGATTACTAATAGTGGTCCCTTAAATTCCATGAAATGAAAGATGAATGAATAAATCAGTGAAATTCAGATTACCTTCCTTAAGGGAATAAATTTTTTAATGTTCTAATCATCCTAAAATAAACAGATGGCTTAATTTCAAGCAAAGCAAAGCAGTAATTACATACATCTGTACAATACCACTAAAGTAAAAAAATATCCAGAAGCTATTGGCTGCCATTTCAGACAGCAGTATCTGAGAATAACATTTATATAATCATCCGATCATTAGAACTACAACCTTAGTGGGGTGGCAAAAATATTACAGCCTTAGTAGTAATAAAATGTTTTTCATGCAACACATGAGGAACATGTCTTCAATTTATTACTTTTAAAAATATAAAATGATAGCTTGTCAATTAAGCGTGAAACCTTCAAGTACCTCTCCCTTGACTTATATGCCATTAGATATTTACTTCTGTTTTTAAGAAAGCACATGTTTTGTATGTGATTTGAAGAAAGCCGTGTATTCCTATCTTCAGAAATTTAGATAAATATTGTATTTGAAATTCTTGCTAAAAGTATCGATCGCCAACAAATATGAATACTATTTCTTTGAATTCAAACATTTCTTCTGATTTTAATACACAGCCGTAAATGCCATCACATAAGTAGGGTGTTGGAATTTCACGTGAAGGAACAGCAGCTCAGCCATCTGGAGAGACACTTTTAAAGATTTTTATTGTCCAATTGGTTTTTCTAGCTCTGTATGGCAGCCTGTAGACACCCACATGTTCTGTCTAGAAGTGCAAATGAATGCTTTGATTTTTGGAAGTTCATGTAAAAGTCTGCATTCCAGATAGCCAGACCAAAATGCTTTTGGCAACCAAAATAATTTCATTAGCCCAATTAGAATGACACACATAAAACTGAGATTATATCCTAGAAGCTAATTCTAGTTATTAATTTTAATGAAGTCAATATGCTTTCTATATACAAATGTGAAAGAGTTGCTATATTTATAGAATCAAATCAAAACACATATTTCTGAACATTCACAGTGTGTTTAATAATATAAGGATATTTCTAGTTTGCTAATTTTAAGGGAAGTATGTAGCAAAATTATTAAAATTAATGCTAGAACTTTAACATTCAGTTGCTCTGTCTTCAGAATTTCTCATTCTAATTCAATGTTCATTGACTATTGTGAGTTAATTTGCATGAATCCAAATAAATATTCATTGCCCAAAAAGAAACACTAGAGCTTTGTCTGTCGTCAAAGTTAAATGGAGACAATAAAAAATAAGCTTATTCCTGAGAAAAGTTTCACCCATTTTTCTTTTTTGCTTTTTTGGGTCACACCTGGCGATGCTCAGGAGTTACTCCTGGGTCTACACTCGGGAATTACCTCTTGCAGGCTCAGGGGACCATATGGTATGCCAGGGATCAAACCCCAGTAGACCACATGCAAGGCAAATGCCCTACCACCATGCCTAGTTTCCCCTATTTACACCAATGTAATTCAGCATATGTGTATTACTATATATTTTGCATATAGTAGAAAATGCTAGTAGGAAATAGTAGAAATTGATCATCCATTTATTTGCAACACTGTTAAAACATCTTTAACTGTCTTAAACAGAAGTATCAGAAACAAATAGACCAACACACTCCAAAAAAGTAGTTCAAAATGCAAGTATAAGAAAAAAATCATCAAGTAAAACAATTAGTATTTGTTAAATCAGTTGACTTCAGCATCAAGGCTAGGATTGGTATGCAAACACACCTCAAAAGATATGTCAATAGACTAGTTGCCTACACTCATTCAGTAGTTTCCCTGGAGCCCCTAAGCAATGCATGGCAGCAACATTCACACATAAAAGGACAAGAAAAGGTGAAAAAAACTTGTTATCAGATGATGTTGGGAAAACTGATCAGTCACTTGGAAAAAAAGAACCCCTATTATAAACTGGGAAATAAAGCCAATCAAAACTAATTAAAAATCTGTATATTAGACCTGAATTCATAACTTATACTTTGAAAAACCCAAGCAGAACTCTTAATCAAAACTGAAGGCATGTTAAGTGATTCAATGCCATATGAAAGAATATGACAGTAATGATACACAAATGGGACCACATTAAATTAGAAGCCTTTGTAACACACACAAACACACATGTGCACGTGCTCACACACACACACACACACTAGCAAGAATAAATATATACCAAATATACTGAGAGATATTTTTTCAATACTTACCTGACTGTTAATTTCCAAGACATACCAAGCACTTATATAGCTTAACAAATAAAAAGTAACCAAGTATTTCAATAAAATGAGAAGAGAAGAATAGGAAACTGAAGAAGAAATTGAGATAACCAAGATGTACATGAAACATTTCTCTGCATGACGTATCAGAGAAACACAAGTCAAATTATTAATGAGTTATTGCTTTACACAAATTAAATGGACACACATAAACACAAAACCAACTGAGGTTGCTGTGGATGTGAGGAAGAGACATTCGGGAGGAGGGTGTCATATTGTATGCACCAAAGTCTATCATTAACACTAAGATAAGTGACTAAATATAATATAATTTTCAAATTCCTTAACTCAGCCTATTCATAACTAAGAAAGACAATCTATACATACCTAAGTATATTTCCCAAAGTGGTTGCCTTTTTTAAGTATAAGGAGAGACTAGTAAATTTTTATAGTCCAGAGGAAGCCTAGAGTACCCAAAGTTAAACTCAAAGCAGTACTCTGGATTGAATCTTGAAGCAGAAGGGGGATACAAAAAAATGGATGAAATCTACGCATTGGATGTTTTAATTATGTGCAAATGCAAATTTCTTAGTTTGATAAATATTCCATATCAGAATAGGTTGTTAAAATTGTTTGGCAGTATTAGAATTATATGGAAATTCTTATACCCTCTTTTCAATGTGACTGTAAATATAAGTTAACTGAACACTGAAAACCTTATTAAAAACTTTAAATCTTGATTATAAAATGACAAGGTGGCAACTGATACATAGAATGGCTAAGTATCTATATAATGGCAGCAGGAAATAAAAATAAGACAAAAATAATTTTTAAAAAAGTTACAAAAAGCACACAGAGAACAAACATCACTTTTTTAAAACAAATTATGGCATGCACATGCCATTATAATCAAAGAATTACAAATGCAATGCACTAGGATATGTAATTCCCACTTACGATGACAGAAGGAATGTAGTGGAGCTTCGTAAGATCATAAAGGAGTAATCACATTCATTTTGGTTAGAGTACCTGATGCAAATACAAATTACAGAACTGTTGGATAATGCAACAATTGGTAGATTTCTCTCTATACCACCATTATTATACTTCAGATTTTGACACTAGAAAAATTGAAATTACACAGAATACGGTGCACGCAATTTGTGACAACTCATAGTATTAGTAATAGGAAAAAGTGAATAAATTTGACCTGCACAACTATTGTCAGAAAAGAGTAATTAAATTACATTTTCATACTCTAAACAGATAAACATTCATAAAATGAAAAACTGAACTGAAGTGAGGGTGCCTATATTTAGAAACCACTTATTATTGTTTACAAATTTTAATGACATTCTTCTATTGAAACGTTGCAAAAGACAAGTACAGGTTGCAAATGTGTGTTCTTGGATGGCTACATGTACAGATAGTCGGTGTCTGGGTTGTTTGCAGAGTTTGGGGTGGGTGGCAAGGAATGTAGGGATGAATGCGCACTGGTACCTCATGTAAGATAAATAGTAAGTAGTTCATGTGGACGCACTAATGTCTGTGAGGTTTTGAGTTTTCGGATGTGGGTGGGTGGTTCCGCAGGCAGTGCAAGGGTGACACACACCTGTAGGGGGTGTGGGAGTCTTCTGCTGAGCTGCGGGAATGTAGTCCAGCCAGTAACTGAATTTTCCATATTCCATTTTTTCATGTCCCATTATATAAATGTACCACATTTTCTTTATTGAATAACCAATAAATGTGCATATCATTTTTCCAGTTTTTCTTTTAAATAATTCTGATATTGATGATGAAATGGATATATTTTATTCATTTTAATGTATCTGGATATATAATAACAAGTAGTACTAGGTCATATGTATTGTTGCTCTAACTCTAGCTTCTTAAGAGCAGTAATAATTTCCAAACAATATTACAACAATTGTGCATCAGAATTTGTTTTTCTCCAACATCTTTACTAATGCTTGATGTCATTGATGTTTTTTTGTGTAAACTAACTTCACATATGTGACGTGGTATATTATTGTAGCCTTAACTTATATCTCCCTGAATATTAAGCATTTACTCCATACAACTATTGAATATCTGCAAGACCCCTTAAGGTAAATCAACTCGTTTGTCCTTTTTCTCACTGAGCCATTTTGTTATTATTCACATTTTAATATTGCATTGGTATTTATTACCAGACAGATGAGCTGCACATATCTTCTCCCATTCAGTGGCTTTTGTTGTGTTCATATGTTAATTTGCTGTACAAAACCTGTCTAAAACATTGCGATGATTTACCTAAATTTTCTCTATTGCAGTTGAGTTCCATAAACATATCTAATGCTAATGCATGAAATGTTTTACCCTGTGTCTTCTATTTTACATCTAGATTTATACCTAGTCTTTAATCCATTTTGAATAAAGTTTCATATAGAAGTTTAAAAGAGTAGTTCATTTCTATTTTAGCTGCTACTGCCTTAATATGATGTTCAATGTCATTCTTCATTTACCTGACATCTATATGACAGTTTTATGTGCTACAGAACAACACCAACAATTTTAACTCACTGATCTATTACATTTATTCATCAGTATATTTATTTTACTAATCCTAAGAAGTACAAAAGTCTTCTTATGGTTTCGTACAATTATTGTGTTGATTTATTTTAAAAGCATTAAGTAATGGCAATGCATATTAATGTGGATTACTGCCATTATTTGTTCTATATTACATTTTAATACTGGAAAACAAGAGCATTAGTAACAAATAATGATCTAAATATTAAATGGTAGTATTATTTCTGAGTGATGTGTTTCTTGAAAATGGGCAGAGATTTCCTTTCAAGTAGACATTTGCAATGGCATTTATATGTTGACAGGTTTATTATGATTCACAATCTGACCCTAATTTTCAGGGTCACAAAACTGATTGTATAATTACACCCAGAATGAATATGTCTCACTTGTGAAATAGTTTAATCAAGCTCTTAGAATTGATCTATAAAACCCAAGGAAGGTAATTACTCGAAATAAGTAAAACTTTTTTTAAAAGGGGTGGGATCTTTGCATTAGTATTAATAGTTTATTTACTCCGCACCGAAGGGAATTTATGAAACCATAATAATCAAAAACTTGTTTTGAGATTATTTTGTAAGCATACACACAGATCAATCTCATTTGTCTGCACTAAGATTATATTACTAATGATTTTAATGATGATATTGTTATTATATACTATAATAATAATAGTGCAAACAGAACACAAATATGTAAAAGTTCTTGGCTAAAACTATCCTGGCCCTGGGTAGAATGGAACAACTCAACTTTATTTTCCGTGACTCTCCTTTTATAGACAATTGATATTTTGACTGTCAGATTCTTTTTTTTCAAAATAAGAGAACTCACTAATTAAAATCACAGCTCTGTTTTGAAATCAGGGACCTTGCTTGCCTTTGGGTTTATTTTGTATAAATCAACTTTGATACATTTTGTTGATTTTCAGATGCTACTCTCAAAGGACATCAGAAATTCTTTGCTTCTATTTCCATCTGATGTCTGTCATCCAACATAAAAGCTATCACTTCCAGTTCTGTGTTGTCTGCAATTTTAATCATACAAGTCATTGATAAAAATGGAAAACAGAGCAGAGGCAAATGCCTTTGTTGCCTGCCCCTAGAATCTGTTTTCCCTTTTGACAGAATTTCAGTAATTATAGTTTTTTCTGAACTATATCAACCAGGGACAACTCTGCCCAAGGACGTGCCTTCCAACAAAACGAATTCTTATTTCCCAGGACATAGTGTGACACCTTGTGAGATGATTTCTGCAATGCAAATGAACTTCACCCAATTAAGTCATCCTCACTAATAGCTCAGCAAACCCATGTAAGGGAAACATAATTGATTGGAGATATCTAGTCTTTATGTCCATATACTTCTGGCTTACAGTAGTTTTCATTTTAGACAAGTAGCTCATTCATCTGCTTAAATTTTTATAATGCATTTTACTTTATATTAGTTCATGCACTTAAATGCATTTCATTGCATATTTGCCCTTACCCATGAATGCAAAAGCTGTCATTAATATTTAGACACTCCTTGCCAATGTTCACTCTGCTGCCATATCTGGGTATATCCATTCCGTCAATACATGCTGTCTAAAATGCTAATGTCACAGTTCACTCTATTTTCACAAAAGATGTATGGGAAATTGGTGCCACAGGGATCAAAGGCATGTTGGGTGTATTCAAAAAAGAACTTGCCTTCTGCACTATCTCTTTCCATGGTATTTTATTTTAATGTTTTTTTCTCTTCTGAGAGAGAGAGAGAGAGAAAAAGAGAAGAGAAGGAAAAAAAAAACATTAAAATAAAATACCATGGAAAGAGATAGTGCAGAAGGCAAGTTCTTTTTTGAATACACCCAACAAAGTCTCTTCTGGACTCGGTAGTCGCTGTGGGGAGTCGGTGTGTCCGCAGGGTGCCGGCCACGTAGAAGATCCCAGTTCTCTGTGGCCCGCGGTTCGGCCGCCCCTCTCGCCGCCACGATGCCGGTGTTTCACACGCCGCACGATCGAGAGCATCCTGGAGCCGGTGGCGCAGCAGATCTCGCACCTGGTGATCATGCACGAGGAGGGCGAGGTGGACGGTAAAGCCATCCCTGACCTCACCCGGCGCCCGTGGCGCCGTGCAGGCGGCCGCCAGCAACCTGGTTCGGGTTGGAAAAGAAACTGTTCAAACGACAGAGGATCAGATTTTGAAGAGAGATATGCCGCCAGCATTTATTAACCCACAGATTAATCCAGTCTCCAGCCCAGCTTGTCAGAAACCCAGCCTACAAGGACCCGCCCCTGCAAAGACCCGCCCTTCAGAGGAGAGTATTTCAAACCCAGGAATGCTTGAGCCTCAGACACAGGTACACCCGGCAGAGCAGAAACCAGCTTTCCCCGTTGCGCCGGCAAACTACCACAAATATTCTACCCAACCCTCTGAGAGAGCCCCACAAAGCAATGAGAATATAGTGCCCGCATGGCAGAGCCTGGCAAGCTGTCCGATGCGTGTTCGATATGCCAAACCCAGTAACAAAAATGTTTATTTTCCTGACCCGAAAGAGCCCTTAATAGGGCAGCAGTAAGAAAGGCAAACAAGAAGTGCCTGATAAAATTTCACAGCTGTCCTAGGCTGCCAGAACGAAGAAGGACTAAAATGACTGTCTGTACTTTCAATGCACGTACACTGGCAACGGAAGCATATATTGAGGATCTGATGCTGCAAGCAAGAAAGATCAAGTACGACATCATTGGTCTGACTGAGACGAGGAGGCGCCAGTCGCATCATGCTGTATTTGACACCGGAGAAGAATTGTTCCTTGGAACATGTGATGAAAGAGGCGTCGGTGGCATTGGTGTCCTTGTCAACACGAACATGGCTGTCAACATTGATTCATTTGAATGCCTAACAAACCGAATAGGACGATTACACTTGAGGAGATGTGGCCCACTGCCAGCAATTTCTATCTTCATTGTCTATGCACCAACATCCACATACAAAGAAGATGAAATTGAGAAATTCTACATGGAATTGGAGGAGTTCTATAAAAAAGATCACACCTTCTACAAGATCATAGTCGGTGATTTTAATGCCAAGATAGGACCGAGAAGATCGGCTGAAGAACTCCACATCGGGACCCATGGCCTAGAATGGAACGAACAGGGTGAGAGACTATCTGAGTTCATCATGTCCACCAAGACTATTCATGGGAACTCACAGTTTCAGAAGGCTGAAGCGAAACGTTGGACATGGGAATCTCCTGGTGGACAGTTCCACAATGAAATCGACCACATCATCTTCAATCGACGGTTTTGTCTGACCGATGTTGCTGTCGTCCCCAAATTCCAGACAGTATCGGACCACCGTCTCCCTTCGTGCAAAATTCTACTTCCCGCAACGGGGAGAAAAGGCTGCAAAGTTTAAGAAGAGAACTCCCAGAACGACCACCAACTGGGAACTCTTTAGCACCATTGCGGCAACATGGGAAGATACCATCATTGATGACATCGATGAAGAATACAACCGACTGGTTCAGCACCTCCATGATTGTGCGAAGAATGCCGAGAGAGAGAAAAACACAAAAGGACGCTTGTCTTCAGAAACTCTCGAGCTCATTCGCCAACGTGGCAAGGCGCGAGCCTCAGGAGACCAAATGCTAACGTCCAAGCTTGCTAAACAGTGCAGAGAAGCGATAAAAAGCAGACCTCAAAGACAGAAGAGCAGAAATACTGGAAGATGCAGCAGAAGCCGGGAAAAGTATTCGCACTGCCCGCCTGTCCTTCGCCAACTATAAGACCAAGATGACTGCCCTCCGACGCCCTGATGGATCTATCACATCTTCCAGAAAGGCAATGGAGAAGATTATCCAGGACTTCTACTCAAATCTTTTTTGATAGCCACATCCACCTGCCCACATACCAAATTCCACAGGATGGATACGTCATTCCCAACATTCTCCCTTCTGAAATAAGACATGCCATCTCATCGGTAAAGAAGGGAACAGCACCAGGCCCAGACAAAGTCAGACCCGAACATCTGAAGAATCTGCCATCGGTGCTCATCAATACACTAGCTCGGCTCTTCACACGCTACCTGTCCGAATGCAAGGTGCCCTCCCAATGGAAAACCAGCAGGACAGTTCTACTGTTCAAGAAGGGAGACATTCATGACATCGGCAACTATCGCCCCATCTGCCTGTTGTCTGTCATCTACAAGCTGTTTACACGAGTCATCCTGAACAGGATTAGCAGAACACTAGATGAAGTTCAACCATGCGAGCAAGCAGGTTTCCGGAAAGGATTCAGCACAATCGACCATATCCACACAGTAACCAAGCTCATTGAGGTTTGTAGGGAGTACAAGATGCCGCTCTGTCTCACGTTCATTGATTTACAGAAAGCCTTTGATTCTGTGGAAACTGAAGCAGTCATCGAAGCCCTAGTCAAACAGGGTGTTCAAACCCAATACATCAAGATCCTTCGTGAGCTGTATTATGGATTCACCACCAGGATCTCACCATTCTACAAAGAAGTGATCATTGATGTCAAAAGAGGGGTTCGACAGGGTGATACCATCTCACCAAAACTCTTCAGTGCCACCCTCGAGAACATCATGAGACAATTAGAATGGGAAGGAATGGGAGTGAAGATAGATGGTCGGCAACTACACCACCTCCGCTGATGACATCGTTCTAATAACACCAAACATTAGCCAAGCGGCACAAATGCTGGCTGACTTTGACCGAGAATGTGGAAAGGTAGGTCTACAGCTGAATCTGAAGAAAACTATGTTCATGAGAAATGAACTAGTTCCAGAAGCCCCATTCTCTCTCAATGGAACAAACATCTCTGAATGCAGCAGTTATGTGTACCTAGGTCGAGAAACCAACATGATGAACGACCTAAAACCTGAGCTGCGCAGGAGGAAGAGAGCGGCATGGAATGCCTTCAAAGGCATCGAAGAAATAGCTAAAAGGACAAAGAACCTCCGGCTCCGGGCACATCTCTTCGACTCCACCGTTCTCCCTGCATTAACATACGCCTCAGAGACCTGGGCCCTACGAAAGCAGGATGAGAATGCTATTCGGGTCTCCCAGAGAGGCCATCGAAAGAGCTATGCTTGGAATATCACGTCTCACTCAAGTGAGAGAAGGAATCCGGAGTTCTGACCTCCGTCGCTATTCCAGAATCAGGGACGCTGTCTCGTTTGCCAAGGCATCGAAAATCAGATGGGCTGGACATGTAATGCGATTTGGAGACAACCGCTGGACTAGAGCCGTTACCGACTGGATCCCACGGGATGTCAAAAGATCACGTGGCCGCCCACCTACAAGATGGTCAGACTTCCTTGTTAAGACCCTGAAGGAACGGTTTGAGGCTCTTCATATTCCTGAATCAACCAGATGCCATTGGGCTACATTGGCACGTGATAGGGTCCAATGGAAATGTTACTGGCGCCCGCTCGAGCAAATCGATGAGTAACGGGATTCAAGTGATCAAGTGAAGTGATCAAGTTTTTTTTCTCTTCTATGTCTATTAAATTACTTTTGAACTGATATAATTGTAAAATATCATGTTAAAGAAATTGTATTTTCACATTTTTTAATTTAGCACAGTCATAATATTATTATTTTCTAAGAATTAAAATAAAACACTGTTCTTTTAATTTTCCCATACTTAAAACATGAGTAAGAATATGGATTTTTCAAGAAAAGATCATTTTGGCAGATGAAATGACCATATTGGATTTAAGCAATAGAGACTTACATTATCTTTAGTGGAGTTTTTATATTAGTCATGAAAGAAATGACTAGGAAAATATTTTGTAATATTAATCAAGGTTTGCCTCTATAATCTACAAACCTGTTGTCTATCCCACATGTATCCCTTTTCTTTGACTAATTATTATTATTTTTCCCTTTTTAGTTATTATGTTGCAGGAGGTTACTTGTTCTCTTTCTGGATGATATTAATCCGATTCATTATAGTTATGCCCTATAGCCGAATGTTGTAACAATCTCAGATTAATTCTCAGATAGCACTGCAGTTTGTGTAGACAATTGAAAGTCCAAAATCAACAAATTAGCAATGAAGCTAAAAGACAGAAGACATCAGCTAAGAATAGACTAGATCTACTCTCAGTGCCATTATGGAGCAGCACAAGGATATGAGAGCATATCAGTGTATCAAAGGAGACTTCACTGTTTCTGTTTAGCTGAATAACAGAAAAGGTTATTGTATAGTTATGGCAACAACAGTTAATTTTCTCTTCTTAGGATGATTATCAGCTACTATCAAAGGTAAATAAAGGTAACCATATGTATTTATATTGAAGTCAAGTTTATTAGTGCACAAGAGCTAACTTAAATGTCAGCATTATTTTATCCATATTGTTGGGAATCATCAAGTTATAAAACTGGAAGTGAAAAGTATTAACAAGATCACTTATGATTTAAAAAAATCTTCAAGGGGCAAGATGCTTAGATTTTATTTATTTTTTTTTGCTTATTTATTTGTTTGCTTGTTTCTTTGGCTTTTTATATGTTACTCCCAGCAATGTTCAGGGTTAATCTTGCCTCTGCACTCAGGAATTATTCTTGGCAGTGCCAGTGGAAAGCTGATGATAAAATCCAAGTTGACCACATTCAAGGCAAATGCCTTATCTGCTCTACTATCAATCTGGTCATAAGATGCTTACCTTTTAATCATCCACACCCGTTTTGATCCCCAGCATTTCATATGGTCTCATGTAGCACAGCCAATGGACACGTCTCAGCATCTGATATGGCATAATCTTTATTTTTTTATTATCACAAGTATAGAATTTGGCATAGCTTTGAAACAATAGTATAGTGATATATTATTGGATTACCCTTTGTTCACAGCCTTCTGCTGCCTACTCAGCAAGTCTCCATCTCTAACCAGGAGCGATGACTTGCCAGCCCTGTTTTGTATTGTAAGTGAAATGTTTTTCTCTTTTCTGTATGCCCTTCATATATTCTTACATTAGAGCTATGTTCTTTTGTATAGGCACTGGAAGACAGTGAACAGTATCAGTGATATAGGATATAATTTACTCTGAAATATTTACTGCTGGGCATTCGACATATTTCCTAACTTAATACCCTAGTTGCCTTTAGAGTGATTTTAATTTCTTACATCCTGAAATAAATGTTCTGTTATGGGACTTGGATGGATTCAGGGTATAATTTTATATATATAATATATGTATATATATACATATATATGTATACATACACATGTATGTGTATATGTGTATGTATACGTATATGTATATATATATATATGTATATGTATGCATGTATATATATATATACATATATATGTATACATATATACATATATATACATATATACAGACCAGTGCATAACAGGCTGGCTCAGCGTGGCCGCTTGCGGCGCACGGTTCATCAATTAACGCTTTATTTGGAGGTGTTTAAAAGAGTTTGCCTCCAGCTCGGCAAGCCAGGCAAGCTTCTCGTGTTGTATATGATATGCCAAATTCCAGTAACAATTATGTTAGGTCATTCCCATGACCTAATATAATGGTTTGAGGCTCTTTATGTTCCTGTAGCCAGCCGATGCCCCTGGCTCTACTGGCATGAGACAGGACAAATGGAGATATTACTGGTGCCCGCTCTAGCAAATAGATGATCAACGGGAAGATCGTGATTGTGATCGTGATACATATATATACACATATTATGTGACAAGTGACAATATACTATATAGTATATATATGTATACTATATATTATATTATATAATATATATATATTATATAATATAATATATAATATATATTAAATATTATATTATATAATATATAATATATATTATATATTATATAATATACTATATATTATATAGTATATATTATATACTATATTGTCACTTGCCACTTGTCTTCCCGTTGATCATTGATTTGCTTGAGCGGGCACCAGTAGCACCATATGTCCTGTCACATGCTAGTGTAGCCCAAGGGCATCTGCTCGATCCAGGAACATAAAAAGATTCAAACCATTCCATCAAGTCATAGGAATAAGGTCTATAATTGTTACTGGTATTTGGCATATAAAATACAACATGGGTAGCTTGCCAGGCTATATAGCACATATAATATATATTAGGCATTAGCTTTATTTCACTATGGCTGAAATTATTTTATATTTTTGTGGTGAACTCCCCAGCTCTTTTCAAGGGCCTTTAGTACACTCCCTGTAATACTGTGATACTTGGAAAGATGGTTCTTGTTTTATGGTAAGAAGCTCAGACCTGATCATGATGCCATAACTTGGTCCACACATGGTACAAAAACTGAATTTAATAATTCACATGTGCAAGGTATATAACATTAATTATTTGAACTATTTTAGTTTCAGTTTAATGGATTGCAATCATAAAAATAGTCATTATCCAAGGAAATATAGTATTTTCATTCAACGATCTTAGTCTTCTATGTGTATTTTTTCAAATTTATATCCCCTACTCTAAGCAATAAACTTATTTCTTTTAATCTTAGGTATTCAAATCTTAGTATTTGAATTTAAAAGGGAACTAGTATTTGAATCAAAGTATTCAAATTTGAATCTTAAGATTCAAATTTTGAATCTTAAGTATTGTATACATTCAGTAACTTTAGCATAGCAAGGCAATGCTTAGAGTTCACTTGATCACTTGATCACTTGACATACGTTTATTCATCGATTTGCTCGAGCAGGCACCAGTAACATTTCCATTTGACCCTATCTTGTGCCAGTGTAGCCCAATGTCATCTGGTTGCTTCAGGAATACGAAGAGTCTCAAACCGTCTGTTCAGGGTCTTGACAAAGAAGTCTGACCATCTTGTAGGTGGGTGGCCACGTGATCTTTTTCATAGAGTTACCAAGAAATATAGATGTTGGACATTATGCTACCTTGATTTTGAAGAGCTACAATAATCTGGCATTAGTAATTACTAAAATTGTATATAAAGGTCCCTAAGAGACAGTTTAAGTAGGGGGTTTGATATGTTCTTTACATCTTGCAGATACCAGTGTGATCTCTGGCACCAGAAATATTCAACACCACCAGGTATGTTCTCTGAGCACAAAGCCTTATTAAGTAAGCTCTTAATATTATCATATATGGCCGACAAATAAACAAAACTAAAAGTATATTTCAAACAAGCAAAAGTATTTTTCATAGTGCTATCATTTACTGTCAGACCGTAATTTAAATGTGCTACAACAAAACGAAGATAACATTAGACACTGAAGAAGCTGAATATAGAAGAATATATATAATTGTTTATCTGTGTGTATTTGAATATATACAAATAGGAAAGACACTAAGATACTAAGATATGTTCACATATTAACTTTTTATTCCTTGTTGGCTTATTTTTATTTGATTATTTAGCAATGATAATTCATGAACTTCCCTGTTTTTTGTTTCCTGCTTAGAATTTTTCTAAATATGCTCTAAATTTTCTCATGTCTTTCAAATTAACACATACACATTCATTATTTTGTTTTTAAGTTCCAAGACCAACTAGTGAAGCTTTTTCTCTTTTCAATCCTTATCATAAATTCTATTTCTTGCATTTCACTTATCACATATTTAATTCCAATGTAATGTACTATTTTCCTGACAGATGTATGGGCAGTTCATTGATAAATTATCTTTCAAATCTTCTCAATGCAGAATATGTGTAATTTATTGATGTTTTAATTTTAAATGATCTCACTTCACAGCTATTGTTGAAGACACCAAGAATCTGTTCTGTTTAACTCCTTAAAATTTAGAGGACACTATAGTCTGAAAGAACACAAGATCCTTGCTTCTGTCCTAATACAGTATTCAGACAGTTTCTTTTGTTTCATTGCCTGCTGAGAAATCTGGGCTGTATTGAAAAGCAGTTCAGAAAATCTCAGCTGAGAATAATGTCTGTTGAAGATAACTGATGCCGGCTCCCATGGACATGCTAATTTGATAGCAGTCACTGTCAATCAGTCTCCATGAGTTATTGTTCAAGCACTTCTCCATGCATTGCGTGTTGGCTAATGAAAGTCTTCACTAGACTAATTAGACTGTTTTCAAAGAAGAAAAGAGAATTCCTAACTTAGGCTAAGGTAAACAGGTTCTGTTCAGCACTGATAGTGATAAATAGCTTAAAGTGTGTCAAATGCCCACAAAAGAAAATCTTGGTCTAATTTTTATGAAAAGTGAAGAAGAGAAAAGCATAGGTTAAATAAATTTAGCCATTCATACAAGGTATGACAAATTGATTCTGTTTAGTCTGTCTAGAAGTGCATTATACTAATAAACTTAAAAGATGGGGTCAATCTTTTGAAGTCATATGCATTTTGAGATAGGGGTGTGATTAGTATATATATTTTTTGAAGTCCTTTAGTGCTCTAAATATATCTGTACTGGTAGGTTGGAGATGGACAGTAACATACTCTGTTTATGAATTGGCTCATTGGGAAACACAAAGGGGACAGAGGAGAAACTTTTGGAATACAGTACAATGATTAAATAGCACGCAGAGAAGCTTCAAGTATAAAAAACATTTAGATTTGGAGGCTTAGTGTGTAGCTCACATTGGAATATGTGTGAAGCTTGTTTGTTCCCTCTACCCTGTGGTTCCTGGCTCTTCTGGGTTGACCACCAAGCATGACGACTTTCCAAGATTAAGTGAGCTCTGGATCACTATTTCTTAGAATCTCCAAAGGAGGACCAAGTCTATGTATTTTCTCTATAAGTATTACTCAAAGAAGAAAAGTGCATCTAAACATTCTAATGTAGTAATATCTATTATGAAATATATTTTTCTCAGTACCTTAATCACAGGGTATAATATATGTTTTCTAAAAACATATGTCATTATCACTGTATCACTGTATCACTGTATCACTGTCTTCCAGCTCATCATCGATTTGCTCGAGCGGGCACCAGTAACCTCTCCATATGTCCTGTCTCATGCAAGTAGAGCCCAAGGGCACCTGCTTGCTCCAGGAACATAAAGAGCTTCTTCCATCAGGTCATGGAAATGAGGTCTATAATTGTTACTGGTATTTGGCATATCAAATACGACACGGGTAGCTTGCCAGGCTGTCCCGTGAGTGGGCATACTCTTGTAGTCATCTCTAAATCCAGCATTTATTGATGAACCATGCTGCTGCTTGAGGCCACGCGAGCTGGGCTGTGATAGGTTGGTTTGGTGGGTGAAGTTCTGACGAGGGGGAAGTCCGGATGTGAAAAATGGAGGCCCTCATGGAGTGGGGGTCATCTGGCTTGTTGCGAGGCTCTGCTGGGGTGGCGGGCCAGGGCTAGAACCCGCCATCCCTTCTGGGCACCTTGTGAGCGGCTGGGCACAGGGAAAGCCTGTAGCAGCTCTGCCCATGTCTGTGAGTCTTATGTCTGTGATTCTTATTTATGTCATTATGGAAGACTGAAATAAATATATCTGAAGCTGACTAACACCGCTGTAAATATTTAGTTTTATTTTGTAAGGTGTTTTATTCTGCTATAGTTGGTTATGGCAGGATTAAATATACAAGTTTGAACTCACCATTAGTAAAATAAATTCGCCATAACAACCAAATAATCTATCCCCATATTTACTTATTCTCAAGTTTCACATGACCATTTGTTTTATATTTTATTGATAGTGTGATTGATTCTAATATTATGTAAGTTCATTTAGAGAGGTATTAGATGCCTAAAGTGCTTGCCTTGTAAGGAGATAATGCGGGTTCAATATCTGGCATCCCATTAGGGCCCTCAAGTACCGCCTGGAGTAATTTCTCAATGCAAAATGCCGGGATTAAACCTTGAGAATCACTGGGTATTACCCCAAAACTGAAAAAAATAATAAAGATTTATGTAAGTCAGTACGGTACAACTTTGGATCTTAATCAACGTATGTGTGCATTATTACAAATTTATATTTGAAATTATTATATATGTATATTCCGTTGCCAAAATAATTTGAAAGATTGCACTTTCAAAGGTTACTGTGTCCCCAATGATAATTTATAAACTATACAATATAATATCACATCAAGGTATTTTTTTTGTATTTTTTTATTTTACCAACGTGAAACATACAATTACAAAGGTGTTCATAATTGGTTCTTGGTAATACAGTATACCAGCACCTATCCCTCCACCAGTGCCCCATTTCCACCACCAATGTACCCCACCCCTCCTGTACACCCCCATGCTGCCTTAATAGCAGGTACCCCAGTTTCCTCTCTTTCTCTCTCTGTCTCTGTCTCTGCATCTCTCTCCCTCTTATTTTACACATTGTGGCTAGGCCTGCAGATATTTAAAGTTTATCACTTAAGTCGCTTTGTGTATATTCATGGTGAGTTTTAATCTGCCATTACCATTTCACACATTTAGTAAAACACTGGTATCTATTTATGTCGTATTAATGAATGCAGTCATTCTATATCTGTCCTTTTCCTTCTGACTAATTTCACTCCAGTATGATAGTCTCCATGTCCATCCATTTGCAGGTAAATTTCATGATTTCATCTTTTCTGTCAGCCGCATAGTATTCCATAGTGTAGATGAACCACAGTTTCTTTAGCCAGTCGTCTGTTCTCGGCATTTAGGTTGTTTCCAGATTCTAGCTATAATGAATAGCGCAGAGAGGAATAAAGAAGTACAGATAGTGTTTCTGCTATGTGTTTTTCGGTCTCTTGGGTATATTCCCAGGAGTGCTATTGCTGGATCAAATGGGAGCTCAATATCTAGCTTTCGGAGGAATGCCCATATTGTTTTCCAAAATGGCTGGACCAGTCGGCACTCCCACCAGCAGTGGATGAGAGTCCATTTTTCCCCACATCCACGCCAGCACTGGTTGTTCTTGCTGTTTTGGATGTGTGCCAGTCTCTGTGGGGTGAGATGGTACCTCATTGTTGTTTTGATTTGCATCTCCCTGATGATTAATGATGAAGAGCACTTTTTCATATGCCTTTTGGCCATTCGAATTTCTTCTTTTTGGAAGCTTCTGTTCATTTCTTCTCCCCATTTTTTGATGGGGTTGGCTGTTTTTTTCTTGTGGAGTGCTACCAGTGCCTGATATATCCTGGATATTAACCCGTTGTCAGATGGGTATTGGGTGAATATCCTTTCCCACTCTGGATTGTCTTTGTATCTTGGTCACTGATTCTTTTGAGGTGAAGAAGCTTTTTAGTTTTATATAATCCCATTTGTTTATCTTTGCTTCCATTTGCTTGGTCAGTGGTGTGTCGTCTTTAAAGATACTTTTCGTTTCGATGTCGTAGAGCCGTTTCTCCTATGTTTTCTTCGATGTACCTTATAGATTCATGTCTGATGTTGAGATCTAGAATCCATTTTGATCTGACTTTTGTGCATGGCGTTAGAAGGAGGTCTAAGTTCATTTTTTTTACGTGTACCTGCCCAGTTTTCCCAGCACCATTTGCTGAAGAAGCTTTCTTTGCTCCACTTAATATATTTTGCTCCTTTATCGAAGATTAAGTGGTTGTATATTTTAGAATGTGTTTCAGGATACTCAGTTCTATTCCATAGGTCTACAGGTCTGTCTCTATACCAATACCACACTGTCTTAATTACAACAATTACAACTGCTCTGTAGTAGAGCTTGAGGTTGGGGGAAAGTGATACCTCCCATCTTCTTTCTTCCCAAGGATTGCTTTAACTATTCGTGGAGTTTTATTATTCCATACAAATTTCAGGAGTGTTTGTTTAATTTCTTTGAAGAACATCATGGGTATCTTTATAGGGACCGCATTGAATCTGTATAAAGCTCTAGGGAGTATTACAATTTTGATAATGTTAATCCTTCAGATCCATGAGCAGGGAATATGTCTCCATTTCCTCAGGTCTTCTTTTATTTCCTGAAGTAACGTTTTGTAGTTTTCTTTGTAGAGATCCTTTACATTCTTTGTCAAACTGATTCCTAGGTATTTGATTTTCTGCGGCGCATTTGTGAATGAGATAGTTTCTTTAATGTCCCTTTCTTCTCTTTCGCTGTTTGCATATAGAAAGACCATTGACTTTTGGGTATTGATTTTGTACCCTGCTACTCTGCTATAGGAATGTATTATTTCTAGGAGCCTCTTGGTAGAGAGTTTTGGGTTTTCCAGATATAATATCATGTCATCTGCAAATAGTGATAACTTGGCTTCTTCCCTTCCTATCTGGATGCCCTTAATGTCTTTTTTCTTCCCTGATTGCTATAGCAAGTACTTCCAGTACTATATTGAATAGAAGTGGTGAGAGTGGGCAGCCTTGTCTTGTCCCTGATCTTAAGGGGAAGGCTTTCAGTTTTTCCCCATTGAGAATGATGCTCGCTGTGGGCTTGTAGTAGATGGCCTGGATTATCTTGAGGAAGGTTCCTTCAATCCCCATTTTACGGAGAGCTTTCATCGTGAACGGGTGTTGAATCTTGTCAAATGCCTTCTCTGCATCTATTGATATGATCATATGGTTTTTATTTTTCTTTTTTGTTGATATGATGTATTGCGTTGATTGACTTGCGGATGCTGAACCATTCTTGCATTCCCAGGATGAATCCCAATTGGTCATGGTGTACAATCTTTTTGATGACTCTTTGGATTCTATTTGTTAGTATTTTGTTGAAGATCTTAGCATCTGTATTCATCAGGGAGATTGGTCTGTAGTTATCCTTTTTTGTGGCATCTTTGTCTGCTTTGGGTATCAGGGTGATATGTGCCTAGTAAAAAGCTATTGGGGAGTGTTTCTGTTTCTTCAATTAGCCAGAAGAGCTTAAAAAGCATTGGGAGTAGGTCCTCTTTAAAGGTTTTGTAGAATTCACTGGTGAATCCATCTGGACCTGGGCTTTTTTGTTTGGGGAGACTTTTGATTACCGATTCTATTTCCTCGATGGAGATAGGTTTGTTGAGGTATTCCAAATCTTCTTGTTGCAGACTTGGGAAGCTATAGGAATTCAGGAATTTGTCCATTTCATCTAGGTTCTCTTGTTTTGTGGCATACAGGCTCTCATAGTAATATCTGATGATCTTGTGAATTTCTGTGGTTTCTGTTGTGATGTCCCCGTTTTCATTTCTGATTCTATTTATTTGGGTTCTCTCTTTTCCTTTTCTTACAAGTCTTGCAAGTGGTTTGTCAATCTTGTTTATTTTTTTTCAAAGAACCAGCTCTTGTTTCCTTTGATCTTCTGGATTGTTTTTTGACATTCCATCTCATTGATTTCTGCTCTAAGTTTTATTATTTCTTTCTTTCTGTTTGGGTTGGGTTCCTTTTTGTTGATCACTCTCTAAGATCTTAAGTTGTGAAGTCAGACTCTTTATGATGGCCTTTTCTTCTTTTCTGATGAATGTTTGAAGAGCTATTAACTTGCCTCTTAACACTGCTTTCGCTGTATCCCACAAGTTCTGGTAATTCGTGTCTTTAGTCTCATTTGTTTCCAGGAATCTTTGGATTTCCTCTTTGATTTATTTTATGACTTGCTGGTTATCCAGCAGTGAGATGTTTAGTTTCCAGGTACTTGGTATTGGTCTCCATTTTTGTGTACAATTAACTTCTATTTTCAGTGCATCGTGGTCTGAAAAAATAGTTGGCACAATTTCTATCTTCTTGATTTTATGGAGGTATGATTTATGGCTCAGCATGTGATCTATTTTGGAGTATGTTCCATATGCACTGGAGAAGAAAGTGTATTCAGCTTTTTTGGGGATGAAATGCCCTGTATATGTCTACCAGCCCTCTTTCTTCCATCTCTTCTGTTAGGGCCAGTATTTCCTTGGTAAGTTTCAATCTTGTTGATCTATTCAGGGTTGATAGAGCAGTGCTGAAGTCTCCAACTACAACTGTGTTGCTGGCAATGTCTTCTTTGAAGTCTATTAGTAGTTGTTATAGGTATTTTGCTGGCCCCTCATTGGGTGCATATATGTTTAATAGCGTGATTTCTTCCTGATATATGCATCCCTTGACTATTAAGAAGTGACCTTTACTGTCCCTTATGACCTTCTTCAGCCTGAAGTCTATGTTGTCAGATACCATTATGGCTACCCCAGCCTTTTTGGATGGGTTGTTTGAATGAAGGATTGTTTTCCAGCCTTTTATTTTGAGCCTGTCTTTGCTCCGATTGTTCAGGTGTGTTTCCCCCAAAGGCAGCAGAATGTCGGATTCAATTTTTTGATCCAATGTGCCACTCTGTGTCTCTTAACTGGTGCATTTAGACCATTGACATTGAAAGTGATTATTGTCATGGGATTTTGTGCCATCTTTCTGAATAGGTTGGTTGTTCTTTTGGGTTATGTTTTGTCTTATAGTAGATCTTTCAATCCTTCTTTTAAGGTTGGTTTTGATTTTACAAAGTTCCTAAGTTGTTGTTTATCCAATAAGTTGTATATCTGTCCTTCAAATCTGAGTGCGAGGATAGCCGGATAAAGAATTCTTGCTGAGGCATTCATTTCATTACTTTTTTTACTATATTCCACCACTGCCTTCGGGCTTGGAGGCTGTCTTCTGAGAAGTCTGCTGAAAGTCGAATGGATGCTCCTTTGTATACAATTTCCTTCTTTGATCTTGCTGCCTGAAGAATTATGTCTCTGTCTATGGCATCCATTACTTTGACTAGGATGTATCTTGAGGTCTTTCTATTGGGGTCTCTTCTTGCTGGTACGCTGCCTGGCTTCTTGGATCTGGATGCCTTCGCCCTTTAACTCGGGGAACTTTTCAACCAGGATGCTTTTAACTGTTTTAATTTCCTTGGGGTTACTTTCCTGTCTCTCTGGAACTCCGATGATTCTTATGTAGTTCTGCCTGGCTTAATCCCATTATTCTCTGTTTCGTTGCTGATCCATTTTCCGGTATTTTTCCATCTTATGTAGATCTCTGAGTGCTTTCTGCAGCTCATCTTCAGTCTCACTGATTCTCTCTTCCGCTGCTGTCATCCTACTGTTGAGAGCCCCAATTGTGTTTTTCATTTCGTCTACTGAGTATTTAAGCGAAGATATTTCTATTTGCATGGTTCTCCTTTCTGCTCTCATTTCCTCCCGTAGTTTGTTGACTGCCCTTTCAACTGCTTCGTTTATGTTCTCTTGTATTTTATTGGACATCTGCTCAATTTTTTCATTGAGCTCCTTAAACATCCTACCAATTTCTTATCGAATTTCATTGTCAGAGAGATCATGCACATCTGTATTCTTTCTTGAGTCTTCAGGGTCGAATCCTTCATCTGTTCTTCGAGCTGGGGATCTGCGTTGCTTCCCCATGGTGTTGTGGTGTTCAGGGTAGATTCCTCTGGTGTACTGTTTTTTTTTCTTCAGGGTATTACCTTCCCTTTGTGTTGAATTTCCTAGTTTTTCTATTAATAAGCGGCCGCATTAGTGGCCGCCCGCCTGGCCAGTCACACACCTCAAGGAGGTTACCTGAGGTAGAGTCAGGCTGGTGTCACATCTAGGTATTTTAATAGGCATACTTTCATTTGAATTTCATCATAGCTTGTCAGAGCTCCACCCAAGAGAGAAGTCATAATCAAGACCAGCTCATCAGAACCCTACCCTAGAGAGAAGCCTATTTAACAGACACAGATGAAGCTGCTACCAACTCTCCCGTGCTTGACTGATCATGAGGCATCCAGGAGGGAGGGCGGGTTCAGGCACTAGCTCCCAATAGAGCCTTGTAAGAAACCAGAGGATATGCCAAAACCAATAATAACAGAACTCATTCCCATGGCCTGAGGAATGGTTTGAGGCTCATCATGTTCCTGGAATGAGCAGAGGCCCTTGGGCTACACTAGCATGCAAACAGGGACAAATAGAGAATTTACTGGCCCCCACTCAAGCAAATCGATGAAAAATGGGAAGACAAGTGATCACTGGTTTTATCACTTTGACTCATTTTTTCAAGTTTTTGTATTTGTGATATGCGTAGTTTTAGGATCTAGTTTTCCACAACTTGGAAATATTATGGCTAAGTTTTTAAAATATATTTTATACTCCTTTCATTTCTTTTGAAAGTTCCCATTATACATTTAGTTAGCTTCTTGGTATTTTACCATGACTCACTAATTTCTTGTTCATATTATTATTCAATTTTCTTTATGCTTCCATTTAAAAATTTCTCACAGCTATAAATTAAGTTTAATTATCTTTTCTTTTGTAATGTCTAATCTGTTTTTAATCCCATATAGTATTTTTACCTAAACCATATAATTTTCATGTCTACAAGTTATAGATCAAGAATATTTGTATAGTCTCTGCTTCTTGTTTTCATGAACTTATGGAATTAAGGTAAAATAACCATTTAAAAAATTAAATCTCTTAATTCTAAAAATACCTGTTAGTTTGTTTTCAATTTCAATACAGTTAGTTTAGTTTGTTTCATTATGTATCACAAATATTCCCTCTCTACCTTTTAGTGCTTATTAACAACTTGAAGAGTTCTATAAGTTACAGTTGTAGCTGATGGGTATTTTAGCATAATTAAAAATATACTTGGACACTCCCATGTGATACTGCTTGTTCTTGAGGCTGCTTTAACTTCAAAATACTCAACTTAGCCTTAATATTATCATTACAAGGCAGAACCATTTTTTCTATATTCTCTAATAAATGACAACATGTTCAATCTTACTGTAGGTAAGTCCGTGTTTCTATCTCACACTAAACATTATTTTCTGTACATTTATAGAGTGGTTTTGCCCTTACCTTAGGTAACTGACCACATGACTGTGTTGATGAATGTTCAAGTGAATGTTCAAGCAATGAATATTAAGGTGAATTTCAGATATTTTTCTAAAATTCTTACTGCAACTATCTCTTATCTTTCAAGTAATATGCCTGTGGTTTTTCTCCCCAAAGTCATCATTTTCCATTTGCCACAGAGGTACCATGGGAACTGACTTAATGCTCTTTACATATGATATTCCTATATTTTCTCAAAATTTTAAATTGAATGCAGCATTGTATATACTTCTTTGCTGGCCCAATATAGAGAAATAACTGTCAGTTATTTTTTATGTTGAAAATAGAATCAAAAATAAAATGAATGCTACTTTCTTTCATTAACTTCCATATTCTGTTTTATACTACAAATATATCAGGGTACTAATCAAGTTACTGAATTCAGATGTTACAGAAACTGGCAATACTCTCCTATGAGCAATACAAGGTTTATTATAGCATTAAAATTTTGGTATAACTCACACACATTAGATCATTCTATTTGTAAATAATTTAAAAATGTTTCATGTTTATACATTCATCATGAGAGTCTAAAAACCTTTATTTATAAGTAATGAAGTCTCCTGTTTATATTAGTACCATCAAAAGTGAGTTTGAATATAGTGATGTTTATATTTGATTGCAGATAATAACGAATAAATTCAGTAGCAAAAAAAACTTTTTATATATCATTATGCTTCCAGACTAATTGCCAGAGGTCAGAATTGGTTAGAATTAGAAAAAGGAAAGTTTTAATTAATAAAGCACTGTTCGCATTTATCTTCGTCAGTTATAAACCAAATACTTTATCATTTCCACAAATTCTGCAAATGAGTTATTCAACATAGCAAAGGTGACATTATTCTCATCCTTATTTCTGGGATCTCTGTACAAAAACTTCAAGACAGCTATCATTGAGACATAGAGCAAAGGATTAGACAATGCTCAATGAAAAATTCTGATACATGGTTAATAAAATTGTTATCTAAGGGACTAGAACTGGAGTAAAACCTTAGAGGGGGTAGGATAGCACTGCTGCAAATATAAAGTTAAATTATTGTTTTGTTGTACCAACTTTTAAAAGTTTTAAAAATAAAATTAATTGAAAAAATTACAGATTTAAAGGCTATGCAATGTATAAGATGGAGCCTTTGAATCATGTGGATACATCTTTATTCACATGTATGTGTAATTTTTAAAATCATTAACACAATGAGAGTACATGGGAGATAATTATTAAATGTGCTTTATCCGTGTTTCAATTCTTTAAGTCTTCAATATAACCAATCTTCTCAGTTCAGATATTAGTCAATGTTAGTCAGAATATGATCAAAAACTTTAACTCTTTATGATCCAGTAATAAGTGGATTTGGGGCTATCACACATTCGATAGATGAATATCAAAGCCATATATGTAGTCTTTTCAACCATATTATACTGTATAAAACAGATTCAAGGTTTCTTACTATCAAAAAGAAGAAAGAGAATCCATATGCTGAAATGTTGGCTCTTTTGATTTTATTTTATTTTATAATTTGGGATTCCTATTTTTGAGGGAGGGACATGCTGTGATCCTCAGGAATCACTCTGGCAATGCGAGAGAGACCATACGAGATGCAGGGATCAAAGCAAACTAGGTTGTGTGCAAGACCAGCACCTTACCCACTGTAATAATGCTCTTGTCCATTGTTGGGCATTTGTTAATCCCCATATTATATGTCAACTAAAGGTGACCATAGTAAAGTTTCATTGAGGAAGGTTGTCTAAATTTGACAATTTAAACAAAGTTTATTAACTGTTGTTACTTTCTCGTTTTCTTCCATTTCTTTAATGAGATATTTAGTTTTTAAAAGGTAAAACAGAAGCTGCCTTTTACACTATAATTAGCTTAAGGAAGATATAAATTGGTGAAAAGATTTGCCATATAGATCTTAAACAGGAACATTATAGTACTAACAATAATCTCTTTATTTCCAACCTCATAATTATAACTGTTAATTTTTTTCTGTTTACATGTGCTCTACATAACTCATGAATTTTAGGTATTAGTCAGTATTTTTAAATATTTAATATTGTTTATAAAGAGATTTAAAAGGTTTTTATAAAGATACTTTTTGTGACGATCTGGGGAATAAATAAGCAAATTTCCCAGAACTCTTTGTATTAGTTTTTCTTTGATGGTCAAGTGAAAAGAATTTTCAATAATATACAACAACCAAGCCAACAAATTTGCATTCAAGATTTATGCTTTAGTTTAACTTGATGATAATAATGTAATAATTTTGAATCACAGAAATGTGAACAAATGAAAATATGAAGAAAATATAGTATAAGAAAATAAGAAATATTATTGATATGACCCACACACATTAAGTTATATTTTATAAGCCATAGAATTGTCTCAAATATTTATAATTTCATTATTTTATAGAAAGATGCTATCAAATTTAATGACATCACAAGAATTGATATGCAAAGTATAACTTGCAATAACATAATAATAATTACAGAATATATAATGTTTAAATACATCACTATGCAGTAAGCTGATGTAAATCAAATTGACCAATACTCATTGAAAGATATTGTCAATACTTTTCCCATCAAAATATTTATACTTCTCTAAATGTGTAGCTTTGAAAAGACATATTTAGTTGTCTAGAAAACAAATATGACAAGCTTTTTAAAAATATTTAATCTACAAATTCTACATTTGAAAATTCACTTGATCACTTGATATCCCATTATTCATCGATTTGCTCGAGCTGGCACCAGTAGTGTTTCCATTTGACCTTATCATGTGCCAGTGTAGCCCAATAGAATCTGTCTGTTTCGGGGATATTAAGAGCTTCAAACTGCTTGTTTAGGGTCCTGATAAGGAAGTCTGACCATCTCGCAGGTGAGCGGCCATGTGATCTTTTGACTTCCCCTGAGATTTAACGGGTCTAGTCCAACGGTCATCTCCAGATCGCATTATATGACCAGCCCATCTGATTTTCGATGTTCTGGCAGATGAGACAGCATCCTTGATTTTAGAATAGCGATGGATGTCGGAACTCCGGATTCACTCACTTGAGTGAGGTGTGATATTCCAAGCATGGCTCTTTCGATTCCTCTTTGGGAGACCCAAATGGTATTCTCATCCTGCTTTTGTAAGGCCCAGGTCTCTGAGGCATATATCAATGCAGGGAGAACGGTGGAGTCAAAGAGGTGTGCCCATAGCCAGAGGTTCTTTGTTCTTTTGACTATTGTTTTGATGTTTTTGAAGGCAGTCCATGTTACTCTTTTCCTCCTGTGCAACTCAGGTTTCAGATAGTTCATCATGTTGACTTATCTACATAAGTATACATAGCTGTTGCATTCAGAGATGTTTGTTCCATTGAGAGTGAATGGGACCTCTGGAACTAGTTCATTTCTCATGAACATAGTTTTGTTGAGATTCAGTTGTAGACCTATCCTTCCACATTCTCGGTCAAAGAATATTGAAACAGACATATGAATATTATCAAAGTATTTTATCATGTTTAACCTGAAATATTACCTATAAGGTTTTACATTATAAAACAATAAAAAAATTCTTAGAAAATTGAAATTAGTTGCCTTAAGTAAAAAGCAAAATAATAGGGTAGAAATTGCAAAAGGGAAACAATGAGATAGCACAGTGTGTAGGGTGCTCACATTGTAGTCAACCCAGGTTCAAGCCCTGGCACCCCCTGCTTCTCCCTGCTTCTCCCTGAGCTCTTAGCCAGGAGTAAGTCATGACTAGTGCCAGGTACTCCCCCCACACACACACACCAAACAAAGAACCACGAAGAAATTAGAAAAGGGCTTCTTGGTTGAGTGACTTATAATCACTTAAGGAGGTTTTTAACTGCAGATTTTACAGTACACACGTACAAGTTCTCTAACACTCAGGGTTTAGAAAGCTTCACAATAATTAGTTATGCAATGGAGGTTCTTCTATTCCAAAAACATTTATTCAGTGACTACCTCGTGCTGAGGACTGGTAGGTATATGAAGTGAATTCAAATCACCAGCGCAAAGTCTCCTGCCCTTGATAAAGGCACCAATAAAGAAAACATAGAGGGAGAATAATGTTTGAAGTTTAATTCAGTAAATGGTATGAAAGTGTATCAGGATCTTGTTTCAAACCGAGGAAGACAAGCATGCTTGTATGTCTCTGAAGGACAAACACTGGCCTCAGTTTTAAAAAGATACTAGAAAGGTAAAAGCATTTAAAGGAGCTGTGGATAAAAGGATTTGCCTGTCAAACTGAACAGACATCAGTCGCCTAAAGACTTTGCACATACCTATAGAAATTGGAATTTATCCTGAAGATTAAAAGGGACAATGAAAGCTATCTGTGGATGGTGTCACTAATATCATTTTATGATTTTGCGTTATGATCTGAGTCTGAAAAGCAGAGTCAAGTAGAAATGGCTCAGCAAGGAATTAATCATAATAATATTTTTCAGGGGTCAGTGATAAATCCAGGACCTAACTTAAGCAAAACAAATGCTACACCCTGGACCACATCCCTAAAGCCAGTCATGGAAATCTTTTATTTTACATAAAGGAAAATAGAATGCCAGACTTTTTTGTATTCACTTTTTTATAGGTTAGTAATGAAGCTAGCCACAATTTGTGGGTTTTGGCAAATAAATTATAATTCAAAATTCAATTGTAAATTAATGTGTAGCACCACTGCACTTTTTTTATTTTCTATTATTGAAAGAACATTGTTTTATAAGTTTCAGAATTGCATCATTAGAAATCAACATGTATATGTTTTAAGTTGATCCAATATATCTTAGGCTTAGGACCCAATTCTATCTAACACTAAACTTGTTGCCTCTTTATCAAGACAACAAGTTGCCTACCAGTCTTCCTCATTTCAGGTAGAAATTGGAATTTGATCAGAGAGAAAGAGTTGGTATGGTGATATAATACATATTGAGATCTACTCTTCGTTTTATGCAGTAAAACATACTGTAAACAGATTGTATATGACAGACAACAGGCAGATGGGGTGAGAGTTGCCGATGTCTCTGGTTCTCCCAGAGAGGAATCAAAAGAGCTATGCTTGGAATATCACGCCTCACTCAAGTGAGAGAAGGAATCCGGAGTTCGGACCTCCATCACTATTCCAGAATCAGGGATGCTGTCTCGTTTGCCAAGGCATCAAAAATCAGATGGGCTGGACATGTAATGCGATTTGGAGACAAGCGCTGGATTAGAGCAGTTACTAACTGGATCCCACGGGGTGTCAAAAGATCACATGATGTCAAAAGATCACTTGATCACTTAAATCTCGTTATTCATTGATTTGCTCGAGCGGGCTCCAGTAACATTTCCATTTGACCCTATCATGTGCCAATGTAGCCCAATGGCATCTGGTTGATTCAGGAATATGAAGAGCCTCAAACCGTTCCTTCAGGGTCTTGACAAGGAAGTCTGACCATCTTGTAGGTGGACGGCAACGTGATCTTTTGATCCCGTGGGATCCAGTGAGTAATGGCTCTAGTCCAGCAGTTGTCTCCAAATCACATTACATGCCCAGCCCCTCTGATGTTCGATGCCTTGGCAAACGAGACAGCATCCCTGATTCTGGAATAGCGACGGAGGTCAGAACTCCAGATTCCTTCTCTCACTTGAGTGAGGCATGATATTCCAAGCATAGCTCTTTAGATTCCTCTCTGGTAGACCTGAATGGCCTTCTAATCCTGCTTTCATAGGGCCCAGGTCTCTGAGGCATATGTTAATGCAGGGAGAACTGTAGAGTCAAAGAGATGTGCCCGGAGGCGGAGGTTCTTTGTCCTTTTAGCTATTTTTTGATGCCTTTGAAGGCATTCCATGCCACTATCTTCCTCCAGCGCACTCTGGTTTTAGGTGGTTCATCATGTTGATTTCTCGACCTAGGTACACAAAATTGCTGCATTCACAGATTTTTGTTCCATAGAGAGTGAATGGGGTCTCTGGAACTAGTTCATTTTTCAAAAACCTGATTTTCTTTAGATTCAGCTATAGACCTATCTTTCAACATTCTCGATCGAAGTCAGCCAGCATTTATGCCACTTGACTAATGTTTGGTGTTATTAGAACGTTGTCATCAGAGAAGCAGAAGTGGTGTAGTTGCCGACCATCCATCTTCATTCCCATTCCTTCCCATTATAATTGTCGCATGATGTTCTCAAGGATGGCGCTGACGAAGTTTTGGTGAAATGGTATCACCCTGTCGAACCCCTCTTTTGACATCAATGATCACTTCTTTGTAGAATGGTGAGATCCTGATGGTGAATCTGTAATACAGCTCACAAAGCATCTTGATGTATTGGGTTTGAACACGCTGTTTGGCTAGGGCTTCGATGACTGCTTCAGTCTCCACAGAATGAAAGGCTTTCTGTAAATCAATGAACGTGAGACAGAGTGGCATCTTATACTCCCTACAAACCTCAATGAGCTTGGTTACTGTGTGGATATGGTCGATTGTGCTGAATCTTTTCCGGAAGCCTGCTTGCTGGCATGGTTGTCCTTCATCTTGATCACTTCATCACTTGAATCCCGTTATTCATCAATTTGCTCTAGCGGGTGCCAGTAACATTTCCATTGGACTCTATCACGTGCCAATGTAGCCCAATGGCATCTGGTTGATTCAGGAATATGAAGAGCCTCAAACCGTTCCTTCAGGGTCTTTACAAGGAAGTCTGACCATCTTGTAGGTGGGCGGCCACGTGATCTTTTGATATCCCATGGGATCCAGTCAGTAATGGCTCTAGTCCAGCGGTTGTCTCCAAATCGCATTACATGTCCAGCCCATCTGTCCTTCATCTAGTGTTCTGCTAATCCTGTTCAGGATGACTCGTGTAAACAGCTTGTAGATGACAGACAACAGGCAGATGGGGGGATAGTTGCCGATGTCATGAATGTCTCCCTTCTTGAACAGTAGAACTGTCCTGCTGGTTTTTCATTGGGAGGGCACCTTGCATTTAGACAGGTAGCATGTGAAGAGCCAAGCTAGTGTATTGATGAGTACTGATGGCAGATTCTTCAGGTGTTCGGGTCTGACTTTGTCTGGGCCTGGTGCTGTTCCCTTCTTTACCAACGAGATAGCATGTCGGATTTCAGAAGGGAGAACGTTGGGAATGACATATCCATCCTGTGGAATTTGGTATGTGGGCAAGTGGATGTGGCTATCAAAGAGATTTGAGTAGAAGTCATGGATAATCTTCTCCATTGCCTTTCTGGAAGATGTGATAGATCCATCAGGGCGTTGGAGGGCAGTCATCCTGGTCTTATAGTTGGCAAAAGACCGGAGTGCGCTCCGAATGCTTTTCCAGGCTTCTGCTGCATCTTCCAGTATTTCTGCTCTTCTGTCTTTGAGGTCATCTTTTATCGCTTCTCTGCACCGTTTAGCAAGCTTGGAAGTTAGCATTTGGTCTCCTGAGGCTCGCACCTTGCCACCTTGGCTAATGAGCTCAAGAGTTTCTGAAGACAAGTGTCCTTTTGTGTCTTTCTCTCCCTCAGCATTCTTCGCACAATCATGGAGGTGCTGAACCAGTGGGTTGTATTGTTCATCGATGTCATCAGTGATAGCATCTTCCCATGTTACCGCTATGGTGCCAAAGTTTTCCCAGTTGGTGGTCATTCTGGTAGTTCTTTTCTTAAACTTTGCAGCCTCTTTTCCCCCATTGCGTGAAGTATAATTTTGCTTTAAGGAGATGGTGTCTGATTCTGTTTGGAATTTTTGGACAACAGCGAAATTGGTCAGGCAAAACCTTCAATTGAATATGATGTGTTCAATTTCATGTTGAACAGTCCACCAGGAGATTCCTATTTCCAACATTTAGATTCAGTCTTCTGGATCTTTGTGTTCCCATGTATGGTCTTGGTGGACATGATGACTCAGATAGTCTCTCACCCTGTTCGTTCCATTCTAGGCCATGGGTCCCATTGTGGAGTTCTTCAGCTGATTTTCTCAGTCCTATCTTGGTATTAAAATCACCGACTATCATCTTGTAGAAGGTGTGATCTTTTTTATAGAACTCCTCCAATTCCATGCAGAATTTCTCAATTTCATCTTTGTATGTGGATCTTGGTGCATAGACAATGAAGATAGAAATTGCTGGCAGTGGGCCACATCTCTTCAAGTGTAATCGTCCTATCCGGTTTGTTAGGCATTCAAATGAATCAATGTTGAAGGCCATGTTTGTGCTGACAAGGACACCGACACCACCAACGCCTTATTTGTTGCATGTTCCAAGGAACAATTCTTCTCCGGTGTCAAATACAGCATGATGCAACTGACACCTCCTCGTCTCAGTCAGACCAATGATGTCATACTTGATCTTTTGCGCTTGCATCATCATATCCTCAATATATGCTCCCAATGCTAGCGTACGTGCATTGAAAGTACTGACAGTCATTTTAGTCCTTCTTCGTTTTGGCAGCATAGGATGGCCGTGAAATTTTATCAGGCACTGCTTGTTCGCCTTTCTTACTGCTGCCTTATTAAGGGTTCTTTCGGGGTCAGTAAAATAAACATTTCTGTTACTGGTTTTGGCATATCGAAAACGCATCGGACAGCTTGCCTGGCTCTGCCATGCGGGCGCTATATTCTCATTACTTTGTGGGGCTCTCTCAGAGATGTGGGTAGAATATGCAGGGTAATTTGGAGATAAATTACCTTGTGCAACGACCGCGCACAATGTGGAAAGCTGGTTTCTGCTCTGCCGGGTGTATCTGTGTCTTAGTCTCAAGCATTCCTGGGCTTGAAATACTCTCCTCTGAAGGGTGGGTCTCTGCAGGGTGGGTCCTTGTAGGCTGGGTTTCTGACAAGCTGGGCTGGAGGCTGGATTAATCTGCTGGGTGGAGATCTTATGAGCTGCGAAGTGTGGATGTGTGGATTGTGAAGATCACTGCCAGCAAGGTGTGGGGGGTTTCTCTGGGCTCTTCTGAGGCTCCATCGGGATGGTGGACTTGGTCGGAAGTTGCTCTCGTGGTCCATGGAATGCAGGGTGTTCAACGGGGAAAGCTGGTTTCTGCTCTGCTGGGTGTACCTGATAGACATATCACTATCTATCACTATCCTCCCATTGATCATCTATTTGCTAGAGCAGGCACCAGTAGTATATCCATATGTCCGGTCTCATGCTAGAGAGCCCAAGAGCATCTGCTCACTCCAGGAACATAAAGAGCCTCAAACCATTATATTAGGTCATGGGAATGAACTAATAGAATTGTTACTGGTATTTGGTATATCAAATACAACACGGGGCAGCTTGTCAGGCTTTTAATTTATGTTCTGTAATCCGCAATCTGTAATCCGCAATCTGTTCAGTAATACCTTTTAATGTATGTTCTGCAATCTGCAATCTGGAAAGGAAGGAAAAGAGAAGGAGATAGAGAGAAAGGGAAAGAAATAAAGAACCTGCCATGGAGGTGGGCTGGGGAAGGGGGAAGGAAACTGGGGACATTGGTGGTGGGAGATGGGCACTGGTGGAGGGATTTGTGCTGGAACACTGTATGACCAAAACCCAAATATGAACAGCCTTGTAATTGTATATTTCATGGTGGTTTAATAAATTAAAAATTTTTATAAATGACCATGTTTTCATGGGGGGGGTTTCACAGAAGAGGATGGTCTGTGATGCAGCGTGCTTTAAATATCAACTACAACACATATTCAACACCAAGTTTATGATGTGCATCCGAATGCGGATACTACTAAGGCTGCAGTGCACACATCCAATAAACTGGGGTTAGACCAACACAGTAGCTGAGGCAACAGAAAACAAAACCACTATTCCTGGAAGAAGTCAATGATATTGGCCTATAATTTCAAATTCTGTTTACAGGCCAGAGAAACAGTACAGATAAGGCAGCTGCCTTGTAGACAGCTGATTCTGATTCAATACTACATGTATCAGAACAAAAGTACAAAAAGTAAATTGTGGCACGCCAGTTTTCAGGATTGAGTCTTTTTAATAAAAAAATTCCTATCCATGATAGACATGGGTCCTTGTATACCAGACGTTTGCTTCCAGTAAAGGATAAAGTATTAGTCTTCAATAAAAAAAACATTATTAAATAAAAATTCTTTGAGAAGTAGGGTAGAATCTTACAAGGTACCAGAAAACCTTTGGAATCAGAAAAGCCTTTATATATCCTTATATCCTTAATATCCCACAAATGTTATTCTTCCATGATTGTTTTCATGTGTTTATTTTTTTAATTTTTATTTAGATATTATGTTTTACTATACTGCTAGTGACAGTATCTGGCTCACGTAGTCTCAACCATGGGACTCTCACTATTAGAGTGCCATCAGCAATGGTTCCTAAGGCCTCCAGGCATTTTCCCAGCAAAGCTTAGTTCTGTAGAACAACCCTCCATTTCGTTGCCTTCGCCATTTGTCACACCCTAAAATGTTTCTTTTAAACTGCATTTGAGAGACATTATTCTGTATCTGTCCTCTAGTGATGGATTTATTTGATCATAATTCCACCTAATATCCCATTTAACATCATATAAAATGATTTCACAATTTCAGATAACTACAGAGTATTCCAATGTTAATATGTAACAGTTTTTCTATCCAGTCATGACACCTACAGATAGTAGTCAGAGTCTCCGTATTTATTCCTCTGCTCTGTGAGGCTCAAGAGGTGACACAGAGAGGCAGCTGCTGTCTACAGAGTGTTCACATATACTGGATTTCTCCGCCTAAACTACTTTTGTATAATACATAATAAAGAATGTGTCTGCCACTTGCTCCAGAGGGAGAAGTAAGCTGTTACTTTTACACTCTCTCATCGATTGTTTTAAAAGATGGGCATTTTATATGCAAAATTGTCAAATTCCATGAAGAATTCTAACCTGACAGTTACATGCACACTTACACATGCTCATACATAGCAGATTCTCATTATGTGCACTGATCCTGGAATTCTAATAATGATGCATGCATTCAAAATTTAACCAGAGAACCACATAAAATATTATGCTTAGATTGAAAGTGCTGTCACTGAGCTCTACCGTTATATTCTCTGTCATGAAGAACCCTAACAGCAAGGTTCTATATGAAACTGAAATGTTCTCATCTGTGGTAGCTTGAATTTATAGAACCTGCCTTCAAATTAAACTGTCATCATTATCCATATTTTTTTTAATTTTCTGAAAAAGTATGAAAGGAATCCAGAACTAGAATTGTTTCCAGTAATTCTAAAATTGATAGCTCTTTAAGAATGAAAGGAGATAGTTCAGCAGTTGCTGTCTGGTATTGATAATAACTGGAGAGATAGTACAGCAGTTAGAACCCACACCTTTCATTTTACTGATCTAAGTTTGACATTCAGAACCACATGGACCCCTGATCATTACTGGGTGAAGCCCTGTGGAGATCCAGAAATATCACTTGGGGTGCACCCTTCCTCCCAAAATAATGAATGCCTGTTTATGCAGTGTTTTATTTAGCATATTATTTTCTTAGCATTTGACAAACTTTAAAAATCTTTCAGTGAGATTTCTATGTGGATGCCTTAACATCTCATATTAATACAAAGTGTTTTAAATTATGAACATATTTATTTATAATTGTATATCTCACGGTGGTATAATAAAAATTAAGGGAAAAATAACGCAACGTGCTTTTTTCTGAACATGAAGTATTTTAATTGCTAAGGCCAATTTATTAATTATAACCATGCCATATTATTATTATATTGGCCAGAGTTTTTAACCTGAAGTCCTAAACCTCAAGAGAAACTTTAGACACTTTTCTCAGACTTCTTATTCCTGCTAGCAAGAATCTAAAAAATATAGATAGATGTGAGAATGTATAGGTCAGTGACAGGGACCATCAGGCAATTAACTGACATTACTCTTCCAACTGATCAGATAGTTATTAAGAATAAATCCTCTTAATGAAGGATACTATTTTCCAGAATAACATATGCTGGTTTAGGGGAAGAACTGTCTGCTTAAACACACACGAATCTCTCTAGAGTATGTAAGAACAAATAAAAGTATGAGGATAAAGAATAATTAAATAACTGGTCTATATAAATAATTATACTGGTTTTGTGATCAATTTGGATTGGGACTGCAATTTATTCTCTTGATTTTATTTGGAACTTCTTAGCTAATGTATTAGATGTATAATTTAAATTTTGTACTTTCATTGTTATTAATAATCTAATATTTATGTTCTCTATGGTGTTACAATGCTTTTTTCAGCTGTTCTTCCCCAAATGTTCTAAAGAGCAATAAAATAGTTTCTCCTGCACATTGAACATAAGAAGGTAAAAGTCTATCTCTCAAACTTGATTCACCATTTGGAACACTTCAAATAGCTATGAAAAGGACTGATAGAGTGTCTGAATGGTAATGATTTTCCATTTAAGTTAATCTTGATTGAGAATGACTATTGAGAGGGAGAAACGGAGTTAAAAATTGATCTTCAAACTTTCCATTTACAGTCTGTACTACCATGGTTTTACTGTTCAGTTGTTTCCACAATGCACACTTGTAATTTATTCTTTCCTATCAGAGAATTTTACTAATTCCTGAATTTTTTTTTTGGCTTTTTTGGGTCACACCCGGCAAATGCTCAGGGGTTACTCCTTCCTGGCTTTACACTCAGAATTTACTCCCTATGGCACTCGGGGGACCATATGGGATGCTGGGGAAACAAGCCCAGGTCGGCTGCTTGTAAAGCAAACACCTTACCCGCTGTGCTATCTCTCCAACCCCCCAATTCCTGAAAATTTTGATTTAAAACATTTTTCATTTCAAAACTGTATGAGTTTGGTACTTTTTATTTGATCAATTTACAGCATTAAAAAATCAACTATTAATTCCATAAGGTATTTCACAAATTTTGTTTGATGATCATACTGATCGCCAATTACAATGGACATATTCGTTTTCAGTTAAAATTTATCACCTTTCTTGATATATCTAATATCTTGGTATAGCATTTCATGCCCTTCTAGGTCTAACTCCATATCCATCACCCTAGCTTTTTTATCTCCTAAACCAAGCACCCTATGTTTCAAACTATTTTATGGCTAACCAATAATGATAGTTATATTAATTTTTATAAGTTACTCACCACATCTTTTAAAAAATTATCTTTTCTCTGTGATTGTATTAGTTCCTCTATAGCATTTTCTCTGGTCTCACTTTCATATACCTACTTCTGTTCATAAAATTGTATTTAGAATTTTATTTACATTTGTTTCCTTCTACTTTTACTTTTATGGGTTAGTTTTAAATACTCTATTAAAACTTTTGGCATCTACCTATGACAAGAATTAATACGGAAAACAACACTACCCACAAGTCAGTAGTAAAATTACATAGGTCCAGCAATATGACAATATTTCAGAGTGTTATAAAAAGAATCAACAGTTACTACACCTTTTAATGTTTGCCATTCAATATCATGTTGCTTTTAGAGAGAAATGTTTATTACCCTGAATAAACTCTCATATGTTCTCATGAGATCAAGTTCTTGCACATTCCAGAAACCGCTCTTTGACATTCATTTAATTTTATGCTTCTCTCTTACCCTTGACACAAAACAAGTTGTACCTTGCTCTGAAGCACTATAGCATTCAGTCTGACAGACGTGGCCACAAAAAAAATAGGAATATAGAATTTAAATCAATATACATATTATACATTCATCAAGTTTGACATAGAGCTGAAAATGGTTTGGGAAATGCTGGTATTGTTCATGTTTTCCCCATACTGGTTCAAAACTATCATTTAAAATAAAAAAAAAATGTTTTGATGACTGTTAGTGCAATTATTTTTTAAATTATTTATAGTTTAATATAACACTCAAATATAAGTAAATCAAACTGTATAAATTCAATACCCTTTTCTTTTTCTAGATCATCCTGAATAAATACATTAATATGTAGTTGCCTATTTTGAATCAATGACTCTAGAAAAGGAAAGTCATTGATTCCTTTTAAATACTGGATGCTATCAAACTGAAACATTGGGAAAAACACATATATGCTCTAAAATGTGTGCTCAGGAATTTCAGTACTCTAAAATTAAATTGTAATCTGATGCTGAATGAAGGTCTAAGACAGAACATGCAATTTTCCTAAATTTCTCATTAAAACATGTGTTTAATTTGCTCAGTAAATAAGTCACTCCAGTAATCAGAGTAGCTACAATTTTGAGTACTTTCCATTTATATTCACATATCTCTCTGATCATATTAAACAGCATTCATCTAGATAATAAAAAGTTATGCTTTAATATAATTCATAGTGATAAATAACTTAAATCTATGTACAAATGATTGATACCTCAGCTTATGATATTTATAATTTTTAATAAAATTAATATATGTACCTTAGAATTATTTTTCAGCTTCTCTGTTGTAACTTTTATTTCTTCATCTTTTTATATTTTTCATATTCTTTGTCACTTTTATTTTCATAATTTTATACATCTGTATTTGCTCTTGCTTACTATCCCTAATTTTGCATCTATTTTTCTCTCCTTTTGTTATTATGTACTATTCTTTTATGTAGTAGATTTTAATTTTGTTTTAATGTCTACCTAATAAATTGCTTATGTTTCCTTTTATTTACATATTTTTTAATATTTTGGTCTCTCTGAATATGGTTTCTCTTTCTAAGATTTTCAGCATTTTGTAGCAGAGAGATATTTATAAAATTCAGTAAGTCTAAATCTAAGCATATTATCATTGGACATTATGCAAAATCATTGTGCATGCATGATACAAAATATTGATTGAAGTTTAAGTATTTTTCCATAATGTGGAAAATATCTATTTTTAAAAGAAGCTTAAAGAAAAAATATAATGTATGTGAATTTCATGTTATCATCCTTCTAATATTTTTTCAAAAGATTGTTTCAGCTTTATAGGAAAATCAGAATTAGACCTACATATGATATTTTTTCTTGTTCTTACTAAAGATAAGGATGACAACATAATATATTCCCTTGTACCTACAAGCAAAAATTATAAATATTGAGGCGCTCCAATTATAACATTTGAAGAATGTCTACTATCACAGGTTTGAAAACGTTTCTGTCAGTGTTCATTGAGTGACTTTAATGGTAACTATTGAACTTGTTTTTTAAAGGCAAAACGGTTTTCATTCCGATCTTTACAATTCTTTTTTTTTTTCTTTTTTGGGTCACACCGGTGACACTCAGGGGTTACTCCTGGCTCTGCACTCAGGAATCACTTCTGGTGGTGCTCGGGGGACATTTGGGATTCTGGGGATCGAACCCCGGCCGGCATGGGCTGGCCGCGTGTAAGGCAAACGCCCTACCCTCTAGGCTATCACTCTGGCCCCTGATCTTTAAAATTCATATAAAGATTTTGTAACATTTAAAACATGATTGGAATACCTAATATATTTCAAAAATTTTGCAATTTAAAGATAGTGTTATTTAAATGGTAAAAGACATGTTATCCTACAAAGATCAACAAATTTTTTCTTTATCAAGAATATTTCTTAGAGAAAAAGAAAGAAAACTATGTAGACTCAGAAAAAAAAGCTTTCCTAATTTCATCTATTTATTACTTTAATATATTTAAGCTGATTTTCATTATTTTTTAATGTGCTTTTGAACATGTGCTTTTGTACTGAAGAGTTAGTTCTTGAATTAAGACACTTATATAAAGGAAAAATAGTTCCATCCATTACACTCTCATGAGCCTTTGAGAACTACCAGAAGTGATTCCTGAGCACAGAGTCAAAAGTAAGCATTGAACATCGTCAAGTATGTGTCCCCCCAACCCCTGCCTACACACAAAAACACACAAGCACACATACACACAAAGAAATACAATAATATTATTCAAAAGTATTCTAGAGTTTGGAAGATGATTTAAAGAATTGGACACATACTTTTTTATGTAGGAGGCCAGGGTTCACTTCCCATTACTGCATGGTCCCTAAGTAACCTTGAACGAAGGAGTGGAAGCAGCTTCCAACACTGCTTGATGTATTCAAAGCAAACCATAAAGTATTCGAATGTAAACACAGAATATAGAATGTGCATAGTTGACTGTATGATCCAAAAAATGCATGGGGGTCTATATGATGTGTTAGCTCTCTCTTCTAATCATCTATGCAGAGTAAACAGATTCCCTAAAACTTGTCTTCCATGCGTAATTCCAGGAGTGATCTCTGAGTGCAGAACCAGAAGTATGCCCTGAGCATCCCATGTGGCCAATGAAGATACCACTAAAGAGGCAGATGTGATTGTGAATTCAACTGCAAGAGGATTTTTACAAAGTAGGTGTTGCAGGTGTGGCTTTGGTGCCTGGTTGCATCCACAGGTGGCAGAATGGAGACAGGCTTGTCTACACCCAGGGCTCTGCCTTGTGGGCCCTAGATGGTTGATGGTCTGACATCGAAAAGACTGGGCCCACTGGGATAAACCCAGACCCATGGCAGAGCCTGGCAGCTACCCATTATGTATTCGCTATGCCAAAACAGTAATAATAGTGGACCTCATTTCCAACAAATGGAGATGTTACTGGTGCCTGCTCAAGCAAATTGATGAACAACGGGAAGACAAGTGAAGTGATGCATAATTCCTGATGTCATCTATGTGCTTTCTTTCATGCTTTAAATTATAATCTACAGAAGTTTAAGAAAGCTCTCCTACTAAAATGTTTTATTCTCATTTCAATGTACATATCTTGTGTCTAGTAACAAGACATGGCGTATTTTAATATCAAAATAAGGACATTTTAAGTTTTAAACACTTGATATGACATATATACTCAATATCTACCCAACATGCTAATCTGAGTTTCAATTTGTCTTTTTTATTTAAGAGTATAACTGACAAAGTTTTAAAAAAGAACTCCTTGAATCATCACAATTATTCATTGTTTTCTAAAATGGATAATTGATTCCATTTTTAGTATTTTACCACTGATGGTGTAATTTTCCTATCAAATATTGGTATAATGAGCAGTGATATACTTGTAAAATGAAAGTATTTCAAATATGTGCTTTTCATCTACAAAAATGTCTAAGAATATAACACTTAATGTTCAAGATAAAAGTGTTTCTCATATTGTGATTAAAACTAATTTTTCCCATAAACATTTTTGCTATTTCTGGTACAGGAAACTTCATCTTTGACAGGTCACAGTATTGGGTAAGAAATAGGCAGTTTAGATATTCTGTTTTCTTATCTAGAATTAAGAAGAACTTCAATTTCCATGTCAGCTAAGTTTTTTAATTGTGAAGAAAAGATCCAAATTAAATGCTTTAACTAGAGAAACATTTCTGTATTTCAATGTATACCTTAATACAACAAGTGAAAAAATGAGTCTAATTTAAATACACAGTTACACTCTAGCATTACTATCTTCAGCTATGATTTTCAAACTGGTCCCTTCTTTACCTATTCTACCCTCCGCCCCTCACGCACATGTGATAGAATCCAACCATTGACACATCCTTCAGTGCAATCTTCACATTGCAGAATATGGAGAGAGGGAGAGAGAGAGAGAAAGAGAGAGAGAGTGAAAGAGAGAGAGGGAGAGAGTCTACCATAGAGGCAGGGTTGTGAGTAGGGGGTGAAACGAGGCACACTGGTATTGAGAAATCTGCACTGTATGACAGAAACCCACTCATGACAGCTTTGTAATATTCCAACAATGGTGAATCAATAAAATAAAAATTTTAAATAAGATAAGTCAATTGTCAGCTATTTTTATTATTTATGATAAGCCAATCCTGGGAGACATAACTATGTATTGAAGAAAAATAAAACAGTTGACTCAATTTTGATCTGGATGTTCAAGAGTTCCAAGACTCCTCCCAGTAATCCTCAGCCAAATGGATTCGCATGTCAGTCCAAGAACCTGAATATGCATAGTTGGATTACTTCTCAAACAGTCCCAAGATGCACTGTCGCTCAGGCCCTGTGGTACCAGGGATTACCTGAATTACCTTATAGAGACTCAAGATTATGAAGGCCACTCAGTGAGGGGTTTGAGGGATGCCTAAACTGCATCTGGCTGTGCCTAAACAAGGTTATGACCTGAGGTAGGCCCCATGCCAACTCGGCCCCTCTCGCATACTTTATAATTTTTTCATGTTCATTATAAATCAAGTATTGATAACAAATCAGTTTGCAAATACTTTACTTATAATTTCATCTAATCATAATTGCATTTACTTTCAATTGTTACTTTTGGAAAAGGCCAAACTTATTGGGGTCTTGGCATTAGTTGTGACAGTGCTCAGGGAACCAAGTGGCACCAGGGATTAGACTCAAATATCCATCATGAAAAACCTGTAGTTCATTCCTTTGAGCAATTTACCTGGTTCTAAATTACATTTTAAATAGAACCAGTCGGTGAAGTATTAATAATGACAAAATAATTAATCAAAATCATTAAAATGAAAATATCCTAGCTAGTATTCTAAGAATGCTCAAATAGCCACTGCATATTGTTCAGTTATATAACTATACACTGTACAAAGTTGGCAAAATACAAAAATATTTTTAATATACAGATCTTAATATTTTATGAGCTGTAAAATATTTTAAAAGCTAACATCTAAAAGTCAATTAATATATCAAATTGGTGCATTTATATTGTCTTCGGTTAACTACTACACCTGGTATTTAATTTATCATATAAGAATTTTGAAACAGTTTTCTAAAACGTTAATAGATATTATTCTCATATTTTGACTTTTGTAAAATGTTGCAGGTCACATATCTAAGCCCATAAATGAGGGTGTGTTAACACTAATCTGAAATCAGTTTTCTCCAAGTATACTGTATCACTGTCTGTCTTCCCGTTCATCATCGATTTGCTCGAGCGGGCCCCAGTAACATCTCCATATGTCCTGTTTCATGCTAGTAGAGCCCAAGGCATCTGCTTGCTCCAGGAACATAAAGAGCCTCAATCCATTCCGGAATGAGGTCTATAATTGTTACTGGTATTTGGCATATATATCAAATACAACACGGGTAGCTTGCCAGGCTCTGCCGTGTAGGTAGCATACTCTTGTAGGCATCTCTAAGTCCAGCATTTATTGATGAACCACGCGGCCGCAAGCCGGGCTGTGATAGGCTGGTCTGCTGGGTGGAGGTCTGATGAGAGAGAAGTCCGGATGTGGAAAATGGAGGCCCTGATGGAGTGGGGGGGTCGTCTGGCTTGTTGCGAGGCTCTGCTGGGGTGGTGGGCCAGGGCTGGAACCCACCATCACTCCCGGGCGCCTCTTGAGCGGCTGGTCACAGGGAGAGCCAGTAGCAGCTCTGCCCCATGTCTGCAAGTCTCCGAGTATACTAAGATTAAAAACAGATTTAAGAGATATAAACATGTATAAGTCAGATGATATGAATATTTTAATAAAAATATTTACATATATTAAGAATACTCAACATATTTTAATACTTAAACTATTAAATTGTTTAGAATTTGAATCATTTAAGTTTAATTTGTTCAGTTTACTTGGTTGAAGTCTTCTTACTTTACTGATTGTGTCTTTATCTTGATAGAAACTTTTCTGTTGCTTATCATCCATTATGTTCCCTTTGTAATTGGAGTGAAGTCTTCAAATACATCTGAGTACATCTAATACATCAATCAATTGGTGTTAGCCATTATTAAGGATCCATTGCCTGTGTTTTCCACATCTATTGAGTGGTTTCACGTCTAATATCCTGGTCTTTAATCCATTTTGAGTAAAGATGTCTAAAAGTTGTGAAATAGGGCTACAGTTTTATTTTCTGTTTTTCCACCCAGTTTACCAGAGTTATTTTTACTGAGACTTTCCTTCTCTATTTTATATTCCTGAATTATTCTACATAAAAAATACAACACTATGTGAGGATATAATCCTGGACTTTTAGTGTGTTCCACTGACCTGTGAGTGGCTGCTTTTAATAAAATTGCTTTTTTTTAAAAATGTTTTATTGTAGTTTAGGTAGCATTGTTGCAATAATAATTTGTCTGATTCACTTGCAAGTTTGGCATGCCTTCATCACCACAAAGGTGCCCACCATTGTCCTCAAGTCACATGGAGTTCACCCGTTCTATCCCTGAAATCAGCTCCCCACTGTTTGGTAACCTAAGTTTTGAAATAAAGTTGAAAGCTTAATGATCATTATATAAGGTCCAATACCCTGTTTTCATTTTCTATACACCACAGATGAATGAAATTATCCAGTATTTCTCCTTCACATTCTGATTCATTCATCTATTTTTATTTAAACAGGTTAACATTTTTTATATATCTTTATCCTTCTGGCTAATTTCACTCAACATGATCTTCTCAATGTCCATCCATTTATATGCAAATGTCATAACTTCTATTTCCTAACAGCTGCATACTGTAGACTGTACTGCATACTGTACTGCATACTGTACTGTGGTACATCTACTCCATTGTGTAGATGTACCACAGTTTCTTTATCCAGTCATCAGTTCTCAGACACTCTGATTGTTTCCAGATTTTGGCTATTGTAAATAGTGCTCCTATGAAAATAAAAGTGCATATGGTGTTTTCGCTGTGTGTTTTTGGCTTCCCAGAGTATATTTCCAGGAGTGGTATGGCTGGGTCAAATGGGAGCTCAATAAATACATATAAATTATAAATATATATAAACATACAGATGTAAATATATGAATACATAAATGTATATATGAATATATATATACAATATGACACCAATATCTAAGGTCAGGCAAATCATAGATCAAGAGGTGTTGTCAAAGGTGAATCTACCACAAACATGTGAGAGTCAGAGGTTAGTTAAGATAGAGAAGGAAACAGTGTGCTAATAATTGTCGAGAGTGATAATACTAGGACTGAGCATACTAGAACTGAATATAGGCAAAAAGATACACATGATAACCTCTAAATATATGTATTGCAATCCACAATGTGTAAGAGAATAGAGAAAGAGAGAGAAAGAAAAATAAAGAAAAGAGGTAAAGAACCTGTCATAGAGGCAGACTAGGGGAGAGAGGAGGGAATCGGGAAAAGGATGGTGGGAAATGGGCACTGTTGGAGGGATGGGTGCTGGAGCACTGTGTGGCCGAAATCCAAACATGAACATCTTTGTAATTGTATATCTCATGGTGGTATAATAAAATAGTGAAAAATAGAAGTCAACATTTTATATCATTTTTTTGCATTTTATAATATTTTTCTAATATTTGAAAATATTTGAAAGCTTATATTAGGCAGCTTAACTTGCCAATCTGTTGATGATAGGATTTAATGGAAAGAATATTCCTCCACCAGGGAGGCTGTTGACATCCTTCCACCTTTGATCCAGTGCCTACAAGTGTACCCACCTTACTCATGGTAATCTTCCTACTAAAATTCAGTTCTCAGTTCCTCTTAGTTTTGGATATTTGTTATTCCTCTACTATCTTTTTTAAATATCCCATATATAAAACAAATTATTTAATATATGTCCTCAGCTTCTGACTAACTTCACTCAACCTAAAGCTCATTAGAGTCACCATCACACAGAAATTGCCTGATTGCATACTTTCTGAGAACTGAAAATCATATACTCCATTGTGTATGTGTACCAGACTATATTCATCCATTCATCTTCTCGTGAACATTTGTTTTTTCCATATTTTAACTATTGTGAAAAGTGCTTCAATAAATATAGAGAACACCTATGATTTCTGAATGCTTATTTGTGTGTCCTTAGGATAAAACCTAAGTGGGATAGCTAGAATTTACCTCTACATAAAATCAGCTAGAGGGCATCAAGCTGAATCACTGACCCACTGTCTTCGCGTTCATTATCGATTTGCTCCAGTGGGCACCAGTAACATCTCCATGTGTCCTGTCTCATGCAGTAGAGCCCATGAGATCTGCTTGCTCCAGGAACATAGAGAGCCTCAAACCATTACATCAGGACACGAGAATGAAGTATTTAATTGTTACTGGTATTGGCATATCAAATACTACATGGGTAGCTTGCCAGGCTTGCTGTATGGGTTGCATACTCTTGTAGTCACCTCTAAATCCAGCATTTATTGATTAACCACGCGGCCACAAGCGGCCATGCGAGCTGGGCTGTGTTAGGCTCTTCTGCTGGGTGGAGTTCTGACGAGAGGGAAGTCCGGATGTGGAAAATGTTGGCCCTCATGAAGTGGGGGGGTCGTCTGGCTTGGTGGGAGGATCAAGCTGAATACAGGCAATTAAAAGGATTTGGAGAGATATGAAAAAGCCATCTCTCATATGTAGTGTACCAAAAATATAACAAGGAAGCAACCAAAAATATAACAAGGAAGCAAAGGCAACTGAATTGTGGGTCTGGAGTGATAGTACAGCAGGTAGGACATTTGCCTTGCATGTGACCAAAGATTCAATCCCGGCTATTCCATATAGTCCCCTGAGCACCGCCAGGAGTAATACCTTAATTTACCTAGTGAAGAGGGAATACAAAGGAAACACATTTAATATTTGGTGGAGGAAAGCAGATATTATTGTTGTGGCATGATAAACTTGATGGTGGAACAATGAAAACACTAAATTGTCATTGACAATATTGTAATTCCTATTAACTCAATAAAGAATGGAGATTTTTTTTTAATTTTTTTATTTTTACAATTACAAAGATATACAATTAAAAAAGTTCATATTTGGGTTTTGGTCATACAGTGTAGCAGCACCCATCCCGCCACCAGTGCCCATCTCCCACCACCAACGCCCCCCGGCTCCCTCCCCCTCCCCCAGCCCTCCTCCATGGCAGGTTCTTTATTTAAGAATGGAGATTTTTGTGATGAGAATTCCTATTCACATTCTTACTGATCTTGGTACTGTGAGACTTAAGTTCCATGAAATTTGGTGAGCATGCAGAATATTTTATAGTTTATTTTACCTTTGTTTCTAACAAACATATTGAGCAGCAAGCATGAGTATATTGTTCATTTAGATTTTCTCATTATGAACTGCATATTTAGGATCTTTGCCAATTTTTCTACTGTCTGATTTTTTTTTGCCTTAGCTGTGAAATGTCTAACATATTTGGAAACTAATCCTCTGCCCATGGTATGTATAAAAATAACTTTTTCCAATTATGAATTGCCTTTCACCCTCTTCATGCTATTTTATTATTTTGTGTTGCATACTATTTTTAGCATAATGTTCAATTACTTTGAAAATTAGCTTTATGGTTATTTCTTATGAAAATAACCATATATAATTATGAAAATAACCATATATAATTCAAATATATAACATGAGAATATTTTTCTCTATCACTTTTAAACTTGATATAGTTTTCTAATTTGCTCTTTTTAGATTTAATGTTTGTGTAGGATAAAAAGTCAGTTAATATTTTCACTGTTTCAATAAAACAACAATGTTTTATTTCAACAAAATAGTTGAAACATTCATTACCACTGAACAACAATACTACTTTCTTCTATTATAGCCAATGTCTGTATAAGTATGGCTGTATTCATGCTTTTATTTTCTTTTTATAAGCAGATGTAATTGCAGCAAATTGACTAGAAAGCTAGCTATAGCATCTTAAATTACAGGTCACTATCACATAATTGATTGTGAAGATTGAAAAAAATCCTTGTTGTAAAAGATTTCTGAACTAGTGATAACCAAAAATTAATTCATAATCAAGTATGTAATGAAGAAGTTTGAATAGAAAAGTTTAAGAACCCTTGCCTGCAGCTATATCATAATTTAACATGTTCTAATAGTCATTTATTATAATTATGAGTTAATATTTATCTCTTCAATTTATATACTGATAGAACATAATTTTTTTAAAATTCATAATTTGAGGTTACATTGATTTTTCACATTAATTTAAAAGGAAATAAGGTATCTCTATGGAGCTTCTCAATTCATGAGTGCACTGTAAATTCAATGTTTTGTTTCATTTTTAATCAACATTTACTTTTACACACTTTTTTTTTGCTTTTTGGGTCACACCTGGCAATGCTCAGGGGTTCAGGGGTTTATACTGGCTCTGCACTCAGGAATTACTCCTGGCGGTGCTCGGGGACCATATGGGATGCCGGGGATCGAACCTGGGCCAGCATGGGCCAGCCACGTGCAAGGCAAACGCCCTACCCGCTGGGCTATTGCTCCCCCAACTTTTACACACTTTCATTGAAGTTTAAAACCTTATGAAATACATCGTAATCCTATCTTGCTATTTTTTGCCTATTTGAGAGATACATGTAGTGATGTTCAGGGCTTACTTCTAGTTCTGCCTTCAGGAATCTCTCCTGCATAGGCTCAGAGAACCATATGTTGTACTGGGAACAAACCCAGGTAGAATGTGTGCAATGGAAATGGCTCACCCTTACCTACTTCCTGTACAACTTGCCTGCCTTAACTTTTTTGTTTGTTTATATTGGGGTAGGCGTAACCAGTCTTACTTAGGGCTTACAGCTAGCTATGTGCTCAGGAGTCACATCTGATGGGGCTAGGGGACAATATGTGGTGTTCAGGATCAATCTAGTTGGCAGGGTACGAGGCAAGCTTCTTCTCATCTGTACTGTTGCTCTGGTACAGTTAAGCGATATATTTTTCCTATACTAATTGTAAAATTCATTAAACTACTGAATGTCATACTATATATCATTATAATATATATATATATATATATAATATATGCAACAATTTTTAAATAATTGAAATTTTTTCCAATTTCAGAACTTTTTAGTATTTTTAATTTTTTTCTGAATAGGACTATTTAAAAGCTATCATGCAAAGATGAATAAATTAATTACAATGCACAAATATGCATAGTATTTTAAATATATAAGTGTGCTTTTGTCACATGGACAAATTATGGAGAAAGTAGAGAAACTATACTACCACTTAATTTGTAGCAAAGTATTTTCCATAATTTTACTGAAACATACTGTAATCTCACAGACAAAAAATCATATAGGGAAATACCCAACTACATACTTATTATGTACAATTCAGATAATTTTTTTTAATTTTAATACAAAGCATTATGGTTATCATAGGTATTCATTTCACTAGATTAGAATGTAGATTTAATAGATAAACTATTATCACAGTTTGTTTCCCAGGGACATTGGTGAGAAATGTACACTGATGAAGGGATGGATATTAGAACATTGTATGACTAAAATTCAGTCATTAGCAACATTGAGACTGCGTGTCTCATAGTGTTTCAGTAAAAATTAATTGATCACTTAATTTTAAAACAGAGATGGAGGAAATTGGATAGAGCAAGGAATATGTCAAATTGCACTGAGAGTACCACAGTGCTTGCATTATTTAGAGCCTCTCTTTCTGTCATCAGTCCCATTATTCTATTTTACATAGGTCTAAATTTCCATTGATATTGTTCTCCCTAAATTAATTATTAGATATGACCCATGGGTCATATTAGATATGACCCATGGGTGATACATTTATCTGCACAAAAGCAAACATGGGAGAGTAATTTTTGTAAATGATCTACTGATACCATTTCTACAACCTGGGATACTGTGCATTTCATAGAAGAACATTATTATCAAATGTCCTATCCACTAGGTTAATAATGATTTAAACCATTTTATTTTCCTGATTAAGATGCTAACGTCACTAGGGTCTACATATCTGAATGGCATCATAATGCTGAGTGTGCTGAGGAGTGTGGGTGCAGTGGCTGGGACTGGACTAGGCAACATTGAGAACTATTATTTTCAACCTAGGCACTTAATGGTCAAACTATAAACTCACATGAGCTGCAGAGACTGTGGTACACTAGTGTTGTAGTGTACTGCTGCCAAGAGCCTCTGCATCTGGCCTTGAGTTGCCTCCTACAGGTCACTTTGTAGATAGGAGGAATGTGGCAGTTCATCTGGCCATATATTCTATTCTGATGTGTTGGGGAAGCCGCTGGGGTCCCCACCAGTACCAGGAGAGAGTTTCCTTCTACCTACAAAGTTGACGGGCATGGATGAAAACTCAGGAATCCAATGCAGTTTTAAAATGCTTTACTTGACAGCCCGGCTAGCTCAGTCGGTACAGCATGAGATTCTTAAAATGCTTTACTTATCACAGGTTCAGGCATACAAATCAGCAATAGGAAAACCCTGTGCTAGGATTCCCAGCTAGAACCCCAGCCACATGTAGGCCAAGATGGCAGCCATCATGTGTTAAGGGTTTGTAAAAAGGAGACAAAGACAAGACTTCCAAGAAGAGTGCAAGCCCCAAAAAGAGAGCCCAAAGAGAGTGAGTGCAAGAGAGGAAGCAGTCTAGTTTTATACCCCTGCAACTCAGACCTCCCACTATTATGGGAAGCAGGGAGGGTCAAATGCCCTCAGGTTTTTTCTCCCAGCACCTCACTTAGGCCCTTTTATATGCTAATGTTTTGAGCCAAGATCTGCCTAGAAATGCCTTTATAGGGTAGAGAAGGGGGTTTCTGAGATGGCATATCTAGTACCAAAGACTATACTAATGCCAGTTAAATATGTCTCCAAGCCTTCACAAGAGTCTCGTCTACTTCACGGTAGTTTTGTATTTTAGTTGCGTGTGAGTTATCAGGGAGCCATACTTGCTTGCTTGGAGGCAAACAGCATTTCTCTGGGCTAATTACTTAGAGATCCAACGTGGCCAGGCAAATATGCTGGTAAAATCTAGCTAGTCCCACGATGATTGTGGTAGCATGAGAGAATATTTATACCAGCCAGAACAGAATACATGGTCAGATAAACTGCCACATTTAAACTAATCCCCTATCTACAAAGTGATCTGCAGGAGGCAATCCAGGGCAGATGCAGAGGCTTTTAGGCTTTTAGGTGTCCTGCAACACTGGCTGGTATATATGGTCTCTCATGCTGCCACAACCATCATGGAACTAGTTAGATGCTACTGGTATATTTGCCAGACTATGCTGGATCTCTAAGTAATTAGACAAGAGAGAAATGCAAGCAAGCATGGCTCCCCTGATAACTCAAAGCTGATATAGAGAACAACCATGAAGTAAAGACGAGACTTTTGTGAAGACATGGAGAAATATTTAACTGGCTATAGAATATTCTTTGACACAGATGCATGCCTTTGTACTCTGAGACACAGTTTATCTCAGAAGCTCCTCCTACACTGAACCCTACAGGGGCACTTCCAAAGCAGATTTTGGCTCAGCAACACTAGCATCTCAAAGGGCCTAGGTGAGGTCCTGGGAGAAATCACCTAAGAGGATTTGACCTTAATGGTTTTCCATTGAAGTGGGAGGTCTGGGTTGCAGGGATATAAAACTAATCTGCTTCCTTTCTCTTGGGCCTCCTTTTCCCCCCTTTTCTGCTGGCACCTCTTAACTGTCTCCTCTCTGCAGGCCTTAACACGTGGTGGCCACCATGTTGATCTACATGTGGCCGCAGCCCAGCCTGGAACCCTAAGTTCAGGGTTTTGCCTATTGATGAGTTGTATGCCAGAATCTGTGTTAAGTAAAGCATTTTAAAACGTGCTGAATCCTTGTGTCTTATTCTGTCTACCAGCTGCTGATCCCCTGGGACAGAAGGGGATTCCTGATCCTGATCCCGGATTTTGTGTGGGGTTCCTCAACCTTTTCCCACACACTAGGGTGAAGTAATTTTCACATATAGGTACTCGGTTTCCAAATTGACATTTCAATCATAATAATCATAATTTATATGGCTATTTTATCTGTTTTAATTTGCAAAAACTGTAACTACTCTACAAGTGTTTATAATAGAATGAATGAGGGTTTATTTATGACTTATCATTTTGCAAGTTTATTGTAACTTTATGGAAAGAGAATATAACCTTTTAGAATTCTAACTTGAATGGAATTTTACATTTTGTCCAAGCTCCCCACTTTGATCTCCTTTCATATGTACTAAAATATAAAATTGAATATTTTCAACTAGACACATGCTCTGAGAACAAAAGCAATCTTTTAGTTACATACACCAAAATTTAAATGAACCTACCCAGAAACTGATGAACTACTAAACTGACCAACTACAAGAAACTCCAACTACTAAACTGTCCATAGCAAGGTACAGCATCCAAATAGAACAGAGACAATCACTAGGAAGGAAATCCATCTGGAAGCAATAAAAAACAGCCAGGAGACAGGAATTCTACAGATCACCAGGCACTACAACATTACAATCCTATTCACAAAACACTGCAACAGGAGGCAAGAAACTACAGGCTATAAACTATGTGCTGCAGAATACATTGTTGGTAGGCACCATCTTGGCACCTTAATTCCTCTGTTAGATTGCTATAATTAAATTAAACATAATTTTAATTTAAAAATGCATATTCTCTTATAATTATAATCTAGAATAGCTATGCAATTTTATTAGAAAATGCATTTAGAAAATAAAAAACAAAGACTACAGTGTTTTCTGAATGATAGAGATGATATATTATGCATAGTTCATATCAATAGTCTAAAAAGTGCTAGGAACAGCACATTTTGATTTATTCTATGTAAGTAATGACTTTCAATGATTGTTCTGGTCCAATTCAATGCTCTGAACTATATTATATTTGTATAGCATGTATAAGCACACTTTATAATTTGTCAGCAGAAACACATCTTTCAATTAGTTTGCTCTACAAAGCTGACCTCATCAGTATTACCTGGAGAATGCCAACCAACACTGACAGCATTCTTATAGTTAAAGATAGGAAGCTGTCAGTGTTCCATTAAATTTATATTCCAGGAGGTTCTTAACTCTGCTTCTAAAAATGCCACAGGCATAAACTTAGCATGTGAGAAGCTAGCAAGGTAGTTTATTTTTAAAGAAAGCAGTTGTGTGTGTGAGTGTTTGTGTGAGTGTGTGTGTGTGTGTGTGGGTGTGAGTGAGTGAACTGGTTGAAATGCCCTTCAAGTTTAAAAAAGATAGACAGATAGCATGAGTGTCTGCATAGAAAACATCTGTAATAACCCTGTCATTTTGCTCTTAATAATCCTGCTGATGTTATTGCCAGAGAAAGGTAACTGTACCATCACAGCTAACAGAAGTGTCATAGAGCTCAATCATTATTGTTTCCTTTGCAATCCCTGGATGAGTTCAGTTAACCTATTTTATTGTAAAGTTATTCTCCAATCAGAATATCATAAGGATATTGTAACACCTGTGTTGTAGCACTCTTTTTAAGAAATAATGACATAACTCACAGAAATGGAGGCAGGGGGAAATAGGTTAATATTGGACAAAGGACTGACACAGTCATAAAATGCATGATTTGAGTGATATGATAAACAGCACAACATTGTACTAATGCTATATTATATATGTGGACTTTGGGAGAAACCATGCTTAAGTGTTTTTGTCCTAGGTTTGACATTGTCAGCCAGTAAAAGTCAAACTAATATGAAATCATTCAAACCAAATTATGTATTGCCTAAATATATACTGAGTCCTGAAAATAAGCCTTTAAAATTACAAAATGAACTGTGCAATGTTAACATGAGAAATTCATTTTAATGTGAAACGAAAATGCATTAATGTATGTTTACAAGAGATTTATATCTTATAAAATTTATAAATGGTGCTAAATACATTCCCTTATAACTACATTGACTTTATTGTTTATACATTGTTCAATAAAGAATATTAAATGAGCTCACATAATTCCTTAAATGTTGGCTCAATTGTGTTTTAATGGATACTTTTCTCTCTATACCAGTTGAAGAATACTTAGCAGGCAATTTTATAATTTAAATAGCTTTTTTAAAACTTTCATTTACTGTTTTAGTACCTGCTATATATATATATATATATATATATATATATATATATATATATATATCCAGTATCTTAAAAAATATTTTAAAGTTTTTTTTCTTATTTTATTTTTAAATGTTTATTAAAAATAACTTTTCTAAAAGCTATATTTTGAGCAAATCTATGAACAATGGGAAGACAAAAAGCTACTTGTAATACTTTTTTTAAAACGTTCATTTACTGTTTTATTACATGCAAAATATGTGCCTATTACTGAGTCACATCTCACAGGTCACATCTTGCTAGAGGACATGTCTAACTTGTCCTCTTGCAAGTTTTATCTTTTTTTACTCTAATAAGATAATGATCTTTTAGCTATTGTAAGAAAGATAAATGAAATAAAAACATTTCCCTAGATATAGGATAGAGAATGATAATAAAATACTGTTGTTTTATTTATTCTTTCATTTTTTGTGATTACATTGATAATTTAGTTAAAAATACTTTTATCATTGGAAAAAGGCATCTTGTATATTTAAAATTCGAATCCGTCAGATACCTCTATTTTAATATAACTGATGATGCCAACTTGTATATATCCCTAGATAGTTTGCAGCATCAGTGAGAAATATTTTGCTATTCAGAGGTATGATAATGCTATTGATCTAAACAGAGATGTCAGGCTAGAAGTCACTTTTCAAGTGATATCTAAATTAGGGTATTATGGGAATATGTCTAACTTGACTAAAAATGCTTTTTTCTGCTTGACTTGCACTAGCAATTGATCTTTTAGACACAGCATTAGAATAAACACATGGAGTTAGTATAGTAAATTTGACAAATTTTGTTTATTCTCACCAGTAAGAGAGAAATACATGAATATTAAAAGCAGTAATAGATATGACTCTAAAGTGTTCCTGTAAGAAAGAAAAATCTAAACAGAAGGGTACTATTGCCTATTTCATTTGATGTGGTTTCTTTACTGTATCACTTTAGCAATTGAATGAACATTTCTTTGAAAAAATTCAACACATTTTTAAAAAAATTATTGATACAACATATCATTTTCTTAAATTATTTAGTATTTCTGACCACATATTTGGTTATTTATAATGTATTTACATATTAATAGAATTATATTCTAATGTTCACATATTAATAAAATCCTACATTATGGTACTGGAATTTAATATGAGTAGAGATTATTTTTGTATCTCGTTTAAATTAAGACAATTTTAAATTTGTATGTTTTGTAAAACTCCATTATTAGATTTTACAATTATATTTGACTAAGATATAAAATGCTGTGGTCAGGGAGAAAAATATACCTAACAACTAATGCTAAAATTAAATTAGCATTTTAGTGCCATAGACTAGATAAAGAAAATGAAAGCTGGAGACTCCATATTTAGTATCTGAGTCAGGGAAATTGAATTGTCCAATAAAATTTCTTTATGATAGACGTTCTTCATCGAACTACAATTATGAGATCATGGTCCACTTTTTCAGAATCACTTGACTTCTTGGGATTCAACTAGTATATCACATATTTAATTTGTCAACACAAATTCTACTTCATTATAGTGCTGAATGATATTTATCAGTAACGATGATCAACTACACACTATTATTTTACCTTCTGGATTCTCCCTCGGTGAACTATTTCATATCCTCCAATTCTGAACACATATAGAGATCTCTTCATGATGAATTCCCTTATGCTTCAGCTCTGTTTTATTACATTAAGCAGATAATTGCATATCATCTATTTTGTCTAATCATTTGTAAAATTTGGCATGCTTAGTGAGACTTTACAAAAATTATCACTCACTGTGTCACTGTCATATCCGTATATCATCGATTTGCTGGAGTGGGCACCAGCAACATCTCAATACATTCCGTCACATGCAAGATAGCCCAAGGGCGTCTGCCAACTACATAAAGGAACATAAAGAGCTTCAAACCATTCCATCAAGTCATGGGAATGAGGTCTACATTTGTCACTGGTATTTGGCATGTCCAATGTGACATGGGCAGCTTGCCAGGCTCTGCCGTGCAGGTGGGATTCTCTTGTAGACACCTCAAAGATCCTCAAGATCATGCAATGGAGAATTAAGTTTTTGTGAAGGAAGGTAGGGCATGAGTAGAAATCTGCAAAATTTTAAGGCACCTGAGTTAATGAAGTCCAGGAAAAGGTGGCAGCTGCTCCCTAGGTGGAGCACCAGCTGAAGGTTCAGTACCTACAGGCAGTACCTACAGGCAATGAAGGGAAATTCCAGTCCATGAAACACTAAGAGAAAATATTGTGTACCTAAGAATAAATCAACCCATAGACACATAATGTGTATATAATTAAGGCATTTGGGTTACATTCTGAAATCTGTCTTTAAAACAGGAAATTAAAACAAGTATTGCTATAGGGTTAATATAGCATAGAGAGAGAGTAAAACAAAACTATATTTAAAATAAACACATAAACACATAATAACAGATGTATATACAAACTCATCAAAAATGGGGAGAAGAAATGAAAAGAAACTTTGACAAGGAAGAAATTCAAATGACAAAAGGTATATGAAAAATGTTCATCATCACTAATCATCAGAGAGATGCACATCAAAACAACAATGAGATATCATCTCACACCACAGAGACTTGCACATATCGAAAAGAGCAAGGACAACAAGTGCTGACGTGGATGCAGGGAGAAAGGGACCTCTCATCCATTGTTGGTGGGGATGTAGAATGGTACAGCCTCTTTGGAAAACAATATGGACATCCCTCCAATCTAAAAATTGAGCTCCCGTTCAACCCAGCCATGCCACTCCTGTGAATATACCCTGGGAAGCCAAAAACACATACTGGAAATACCATCCGCACCTTTATTTTCATAGCAGCACTATCCACAATAGCCAGAATCTGGAAACAACCAGAGTGTCGGAGAACTGATAATTGAATAAAGAAACTGTGGTAGATCTACACAATGGAATACTATGTAGCTGTTAGGAAAAATGAAGTCATGAAATTTTCCTATAAACGGATGGACATGGAGAGGATCATGTTGAATGAAATTAGCCAGAAGGAAAAGACAGATATAGAATGACTGCATTTATTTGCATGACATAAATATATATGTGCACACACACACACACACACACACACACACACACACACACACACACACATATATATATATATATATATATATATATATATATATATATATATATATATATCATACCAATATCCAAGGTCAGGCTAAACATGGATTAGTAGGTCTTGTCAAGGTGGAAATTACCACAAACACCTGGGAGTCAGAGGTTAGGTAAGATAGAGAAGCAAACAGTGTGCTAATAATTGCTGAAAGTGATAATATAAACCTAGAATTTAGGATTGAATATAGGCAAAAAGTCACACATGATAACCTCTAAATGTATGTATTGCAATCCACAATGTGTAAGAGGAGGAAGAAAGATAGAGAAAGAAAAAGAGACAATAGATAAAGAACCTGCCATAGAGACAGGCTAGGGGATCGGAGAGGGAATCGGACCTTTGTTGGTGGAAAATGGGCACTGGTGGAGGGATGGGTGCTGAAACTCCATATGACTAAACCCAAACATGAACATCTTTGTAATTGTATATCTCACTGTGGTATAATAAAATCTTTATAAATAAACAAATAAATATATAAAAACAAACACATACATAGTAATAGAGATATATACATGTACAGACACATATTTTAATTGATTTTGAGAAAGATACACTACCTAAAAATCTATTTTCTCTCTGATACTGGTGCAAGAAGAATTTACTTGCCCCTTTCAGTATTGAGACTTTTGATAATCTTTCTCCTCCTAGGGTTGAGATAGGGTTGTTATTCAAATTTCAGAGTTTGAGATGCCATCACATATACAATTAGCGTGTGACTATAGCATTTTCGCTACACATATAATGGCTGGACATTCAAATCATCTTTATATGGGTAGTTTCTGGTTAGTGGAGACTTAGTTGTGATCTTCACTCTCCATATAGCCTCACTTGCTTAGGAAAGCTTGCTTAGATGTTTCCGCTCAGAAAGCAAAAATCTCCTCTTATTGACAATCCTCTAATCATCTCATCTAGTTCTGCTAGTCTCTCAAGGGGCCATTTTAGTATTTCAGCTCTTGTGAGTTTCTGAGAATACAGTTAAGACCTAAGTAACATCTATGAATCTAATACTTTTGAGAAGAAACTAGACTATATTTTCTTTATAAAAGCAACAAAAAACCCAAAAGCATCTTCTACTCCTTACCCATTCATTAATTTTAACTGTTTTATTATGAACATACAATTATATTACAACAAACAGAATTTTTCTAAATTTATCCTATGCATTTATTTTATTTTAAATATCAGACACATTCATCATTGAATACATAAGGGTAGAGTTTCATATAAATATTTTCTGTCCAGATTCCTATTTGGTTTATGACTTTGTCTTTTCTATTCAATGTCCAGTGACTGTATCAATTTTATATAAATGCATTTTGATAAAGTATAGCCAATTTAAGGATGAAATTAATTCTACACTAAGAAAAAAGTTTTATATCTGTATGTAGAAGAATCATAATATATGATTCGTCTATTGCATGTACACTACATGCAATATAGTGTATTGAAATATTAGTTTTCATAAAGGAATTTTCAATTTGTCTTTGAATAATATACCCATAAAAGTTTTATTTGTGAAAACATAGTTGATAATTTGGTAAACTGAAATCATAAGCTTGTAGATTAGTAGAAGAGAACACTAGCCTATTTTCCTCATATTTCTAGGTTTCATGATTTCTAATGAGTTTTCAGTTTACAATAATCTTGTTGAATCTGATTCTGAAGACCAAAGATATTAGGACCTTAGTGAGTACACGCTAATTGGAGAAACTCAAGAAAAGTAAGGGAGAATCCAGTCCAGGTGATATCTGCTCAGTGGAAAAGATTATAGCACCCATCTCATAAGGTCACCTTTGGTCAAAAAGTCCAAATCATCTACTCGGTCTGTCATGTAAATCCTGCCATTATGAATGTCAAGGAATCTCAGTCAGTGAAGAAATGGAGTTGTTCTGCATCTGGAAAAAGAATTAAAGAGGCCTGAAAGAACCAAGCTGTTTGCCTTTGTTGAAGAAATTAATGAAAAAGAAAAATGCGTGCACAGAGCAGCAGAGAGATTGATTATATATATAGTGACATCTGACCACATGTTCTCAAGGGAAAGTTAGGCACAGAGCATGGGGAAAAGGCTATTTGGATTGGGCTTCGGGTTTCAGGTTTTAATTTTGTGGTTATCCTGGGGTCACTGTTGACTCTGTTTAGGGATCACTTCGAATGTTTGGGAAGCTGGATGTGGTACCAATGCAAGGAACCAAACACGGTTTGGCCTTTGAACAAAAGAGTACCCTTCCCCTGTTCTACTCTGCTTTTGAGGGCAAGGGTCTTCAAGTAATATGTTGAAGTGCAGGAATGCATGAATATAGGATTGAGTTGGTATTGGATCTCTTTGTATATGTATATGAAGACCACATGCTCATTCCAATGGATAATTAGTGTTTAGCTATGCCACTAGAACGTGCAATATAGTGCATATTCAAATTTAATAAGGAACAAATTATAATAAGCATGATTTTATCAACTGTGCAGGTTTTTATTACTAACTGTAACTAGTTTTTCAAGAAGCTGGTAACTATAATTGGGTTGTCTGAGTTGTAGTCTCAAGAGCTTTTTTGTTTTAATACAAGGAAGAGTCCTGTTCATTTCTCATAGCTGCCTTCTGTACTGTCTTTCCTAAAACAGATTTACTACATTTGTTTAATTAATCTACATTATGGTTTTTGGTTAACTAAAATGATGTGAGATATTTATAGTGCCAAGTATTTAATAGAATTATATAATATATATTATATATAGTATTTCTTATACTTGCACTTTATTTTTTAGTGTAAGTATAGAATAAGTGACAAATAATTAGTATAAGTAAGTAGCAGGATAAAGTTTTCTTTTACTTCCCTTCATGATTTTTTTCCACCAATGTGACTTTACTAGGGTCCTCCTTTAATCATGTGCATTCTTTCTTTTCTCAGATTCACTGAGCCAAGAAAAAAATATAGGGAATCTAATTTTAAAGAATGTTGTTTTTCGTGATGGATAATTTACTTTCAATTAAATTATGTAGAAAAATTTAGAGTGTGAAAAAAGAAGAGAATTCCTCAAGAATGAGAAAAATAGATGACAATTTACAAATAAGAGGAATTGCAGTGATCCAACTTTAAGGAAAATCTCTGGAGAGGTGAAAAACATCAGGACTCATAGACTCTTAATAATCATACAGACTCATGAGTTTGAGCTGAATGTCAAATGTCAGTGACATCCACTGCAATAGAGCCTAAAATATAACCAGAAATATCCATAGTTTTCATGGTATAGAAGTGCTAGGTTTGAAAGAATAGAGTGGAGAAAATAAAGCTTTCATCAAAACTTTCATTTAGTCTAGAATATAAGGCAATTAGAGACAGTAGAGAACTAGAGTAACAGAAGAGAGACACGACTGACTCAGATCAAATTTTCAGTGCATCAGTAAGCATTTATTTCATGCTTTTAGGTATAAAGTTGATGTGAGAGTTGCAATAATAATACAGCTTATAGCAGTTGGTGTAGAACTGTGCTATACAGCAACACCACTAAAATGTCACAAGTTAATACACTGCCCTTAGTGAGCATTGGCCAGGTCTTCTTTCTTCTTTCTCACTGCACTGTTCATTGATATGTTTTGTAATCCCAAAGCTAAGAATTTGACATTGTTCAATCTAACCAGTCCTTTGATTTTTTTCTCTTCGTTTCACAGATGAGTCAAATAATTCTGTGTTTATTCTCTCAATACTTCTTTCTCCAGTTTCAACTACATTGAGAACTGAAAATTCCATGATTTTATCATTTCTTATGACTTCATAATATTCCATCAATATATGAACATATAGATATATATTAACATATAGATATATATGAATATATATCTATATATTCTTCATATATATAAATATACATCATATACACATATAGATATATATTAATATATATATGTACTTTTATACATCCATTATTGAGTTGATGCATTGAAGTAAACAAACAGTCCAGGATATGAGATCTTGTCAATAATTTGATTCCACTGACAAAGATACTAACAACTAAAGCAAAAAAAGCTACATCAAATTGAAAAGCTTTTACAGGGCAAAAAAACAATCAAAATAAAAAGTCTCTCTCCAGTGGGAGAAAAAGCTTACAACATACATCACTAAGGATTACTATCCAAGATATATGAAGTCCTCACAGAGATCAGTTACAGCAAAAATACATTCTAAAAATGGCAGGAGGGGGCCTGAGCAATAGCACAGTGAGTAGGTCATTTGCCTTGCATGTGGTCAACCTGGGATTAATCCCGGTGTCCCATATGGTCCCCGAGTATCAACAAGATTAATTCCTGAGTGCAGAGCCAGGAGTAACCCCTGAGAATTGCCAGGTGTGACCCAAAAAGCAAAATGAATGAATGAATGAATGCATGAATGAATGAATGAATATGGCAGGAGGAGATCCAGAGACACTGCTCTGAAGAATACGTCTGGAGGCACAGCAGACGTGGGAAATAATCAGAGTCAGAGCTATTCTTATAGCACTCTCTGCTATAAGCTGTATTATTATTGCAACTTTTGGGACCGGAAAGTTCCCGGTTCCAAAAGGTAACAGCTTTAGGGAGACAGTTCACTGCCATGTCCCCCGCCCCCATCTGCCTACATCATATCCACCTCTGCCCACCAGGGATGGCTCAGGAAATCAGGACTGTACTGAACCTTGGTCCGTGCAGGAAAAGGAGGTTTTCCTTGCCATTCCTTGCCATTCCTCCATCATGGCAGGAATGGCAAGTTCTCTGCCATTCCTGAGAACTTGCAGGTAAATTGTTTGATTGGAAATCTATTAAGAAAAAAATGAACAAAGTAACTAAATGAACTCACTTCAAAAGTCCATCACAAAGTTTATAACTGTGTGAATTATGAGATTCTTTTAAAAAATGTATCACTGTCTTCCCGTTCATCATCGATTTGCTTGAGCTGTCACAAGTAACATCTCAATATGACCTGTCTCATGCAAGTAGAGCCCAAGAGCACCTGCTTGCTCCAGAAACATAAAGAGCCTCAAACCATTCCATCACGTTGTGGGAATGAGGTCTATAATTGTTACTGGTATTTGGCATATCAAAGTAAAGTAATAGAATCATGTGAAGTCAATTGATGCCAGTGGGGTCCAGAGGTGACTTATGTCAAGTGGGAGACGCGGCAACCTCTAGAAAGGAATCTACCTCTTTCTATCTGATGCAGGTGGGCCCCACGAGTGGCTTATGTGAGGCGGGAAGGAGAAAGAGATGGTCACTTTCTCCCCAGCCACTTCTGATACCCAGGGCCCACTGGGCAGGCTTAGGACTGATAAAGTCTGCGATGAGCCCCTGCACGGCATGGGCCTGAGCCCCACCAGTTCCACAAGGTAGCCGTCAGACCACACCTGATGTCCGCTTGATCTCTAGGCACGGAAGCTGATCCTCACCACCCGAGATTTCTTGGGGAGCCATGGACTCAGGCTGGAGTGAGGAATTGCTCTTTGCAGGAAAGGAAAGTCAGTCCTGGGCCTTACCCAGAGTTCTTGTCTTCCTTGCAGAAAATGAATTTTTAGTAGACTAGCATGGAGGTGTTAGGATGGGGAGGGAGGAGGGAAAGTGAGAGTAACACGCTCAAGGGAGAACCCAGGCTGCTCCAAAGGCAGAGCGCTCCAACTGATTTCCAAAGGGTGCTTTTATCCTCTTGGGCTGGAATGTTCTGGAATCTTTGCTGGGCCAAGGAAGGTTGATGGGAGGCTGGGGGCTTAAGGGTTGGGCAGAAGAAAGTGGATTCAGCTTCCTCAGGTATATTATTGGTTAAAGGGTCTTATTAAATCTTGGTTCCCGGTTCCAAAAGGTAACAGCTCTAGGGAGACAGTTCACTGTCATGCCCCCCCACCCCCATCTGCCTACATCATATCCACCTCTGCCCACCAGGGATGGCTCAGGAAATCAGGGCTGTACTGAACCTCGCTCCGTGCAGGAAAAGGAAGTTCTAGATCTCATCCTGGTATTTGAGTTCTCGCTTTTCCTTGCAGAAAACAATTTCAGGAAGAGAAAAACAGTGAGGTTTTAAGTAGGTAAAGGGAAGGAGGGGAGAAAAGAGGAGAGAGAGAGAGAGAGAGAGAGAGAGAGAGAGAGAGAGAGAGAGAGAAAATTGACTTCTGCAGTGTGGAGAAGGAGCCCCAGCACACACCCGAAGTGTTAGATATGAAAGTCTGTATCTCAAGAGGGGCGACTAGAGGGACGCTTGCTCTCATGGACCACATGCTCGGTCAGCAGCAATATGGGTTTGCAAATGTGCTCCTGCAGCACAGGCACAAACTTATTTTGTTCCCGTTTTTATAGGGTGTTCAGCCTATTGACAGTAGAGTTGGGAACAGTTTTCTTTGAAATTCCTTCCCTGGCTTATGTTAGTGCTGGATCATCTCTTAGAGTGGGCTCCAGCATTCTCTGGTTCCATGCTGAAATCAGGTAAAGTTTCTTAGACTTTAATTCCTGTGCTCAAAAGGAGGGTTTTTGCTGCCTTGTAGCTATTGGTTTCATTACTTCCCGCCAATTTGTTGCCAAGTGGGGTCTTTCTCTATCTCCTGACTACTCGCTTCACAATGCAATGGTCAAGGCAGTTGTTTTGGCAAGTGAAAGACTAGACCCCCAATTTATCCCCGAACAAAGAGCTCACCCTAGGCACTAGTCAGCAGGACACGAAACTCCCCACCTCCTCTCAGGAAAGCAGTAGTAGTTTAAAGGGTGTTTTTATAAATTAGTGTGGAGTTATAGACAATGATAATTGTTGTGGCTACCATTTCTTGCGCAACAGTGTTTATTGACTGTTTCAATTGCTGTTCTGTATGCAGTGTTTACAGACAGGTGACCCAGGTTCAATCAATGGGAACTCCACGTGTCCCTTCCCAGGATTAATCCTTGAGTGCAGCGCCAAAAATAAACCATGAGCACAGCCCGATATTGCCCCTCTAAAAAGTACATGTCTTATAATTATCACTCCTAAAATGATCAGAAATGTTTGCTCTGTGTACAGAAATATTCTGTGTACAGAAATATTTGTTCTGTTTACAGAAATGTTTGCTTTAATGTAGAAGAGACAGCCAGAGAAGACTGGATTATCTAATTCATTCTTTGCCTAGAGACCAGCCCTAAGATAATTCTGATATACCTCCCCCAAACAATTGAAATAGGTCAAGCCAAAATGATGAACCTTAATAATTATTTTTACTTAGCGTAGTACTTTTTTTAAAAGAATAATTAAAAGGCAGAATGCAATCCACTTTCCAAGAAGATTATTAGTTGCAATGGAATGTGTTAATGTGTCATTTTGAAAATTGTCTTTTCCTCTGTTCAATCAGTAATGAGTCCCAGCAAAACTGAACTATAGTTGATGTAGGCAGGCAGACAGGGGGTCCCCACAGGGCAAGGGAATTCTTGCCCTAAGGCTGTCAAAGCCAACTTTTTGGAACCAGGAACCAAGACTTGATAAGACCCATTAACCAACAACAAACCCTGAGGGAGCTGAATCAACCTTTCTCTGCCCAGCCCTTAATCCTTCTACATTCCAGGACAGAATATCCTGCAGGGACAGAGGTCAAGAAAAGGAGATTTTCAAAGAAGGCCACTCCCAAAGTCTACTCCCCTTGGCAACGGCCCTAGCAACCTAGGTTGACTCCCCATATGGGAGTGTCTTGGGGAGAAATCTATATAAGGTGTCCTGACCAAAAGACAGCGCGCAATGCTGCATGGACACACATGCTGCCTGAGCCCAAGTGACTGAGCACATGTGGTGCCCGAGCATGTGTGTTGCCTGCATCTCCCTCTTGAGATGTGTACTCTCTCTTTCTTACTTTCCCTCCTCCTTCCCTTTCCTAAAACCTCCTTAATAAAACCTGCTTTACTTCACTGCTCATCGACTCCTGAAATTTCTTTTTCTGCAAGGAAGACAAGAACCCTGAGGAAACTCTGGTAAAGCCTGGGACTGACTGCCTGGGACAGACTTAGCCTGCCCAGTGGGTCTCGGGTGTCAGAAGTGGCTGGGGGAGAAAGCGACCATCTCTCTCCCCTTCTGGCCTCACATGAGCCACCCTTGAGGCCCACCTGCATCATAGTCATCAGACTTGTTAATCCGCTAAAATCCTCTAAGATAGGCAGGGACACAATTCAAAACACTTACTTGTTGATGGAAATGCATTCTCAAGCCATAGGACTAATTTACAAAATTTAAAATGAATGCCTCCTTTTGAATCAAGAACCCTGAAAAGTATGTGACTTTTTGACATAATCACTTTGAAAGGTGAAGCTTTGCCCTTGCTCCAAATTACTTTTTCAGCTTCATTTCTTGCTTCCATCATCTATTCAGCAAATATACCTTGGGTAAAAATCTCTGTTTTAAGCAATAGAAAATGAGAACACAGCCCATTAAGCAGAGTTTAGTCTGGTATAAGAGCTTAGAGGATGAAGAGAGAAATACTTGGGGCAGTGATAAGACCCCCACCCCTCACTTTCATAAATACAGAAAAGAGACAGAAAGAAACACCTCAACTCTGGAAGCCAAATTGTTTTTCCATAAGGTTCATGTCTTATGTAAGTAAAGTCATATAAGAGCTTTCTTTCCATGAGTGCACATTTTACGTAAATTAAGGTGTATAATAAGAGCGTGAGCCTCCAGTGTTGTGTACTGCCATCAGTGTGTGGCACACATCTTCCTATCTCTGTGCCTTTATTTTTCACATAGCATCTTAATCACATAGTGTGTTTTTTCACTAAATATACACAAGAAATATTTAAGGTAACTTAAAAGATGAAGTTGCCATGATTTCTCTTACCAGCTAAACCAAGACAAGCCACATTGTTCTAAACTGAACTTCAGACGCTGGTTCCCTCTTAGGTATAGTATGTAATTTGTAGCTCTAATAGATTTAATTCGATAGTAAAAGAAAAAAATTATACAATCTACTGGGTATTTCTTGTGGTAAAATATAACCGTACAGGTGCAATTCATCATTTTTAAATTCTAGTGACATATTTAAGTAAACTATGTCTCTTTTTCTTTAAATATTTTCATGCACTCATTGCCAAGTTGTCCTCCCTAGTTTTCCTTACTGAAAGAATTATTTCAACTACCCCCTGATATTAATGATCTAGAAATAAACAACTGTAGCGCTTTGATTTTAGTAGACATCTACTCTTTTTACCTATAGTTAACTGACTTTCAGTGGACATTGATGAGTTAATTATGCATTTTCCTATTTCTTATTAAGAAAAAGGCCTGAATTTTATAGTTATGACTGCTACTACCATAATGACTTATGTCAAATGTCATGAAAATTTGGTGTAAATTCAATTTATTTTTTTCTTAGCCAAGTCAATAAGTGTGCTTCTGGATCACTTATTTCTAATTTGAATAGTAGCATTCTACCTGGAGTCTGAACATTCCTGGGCCATAGAAACATGAGTGTGGCCCACATGTGCAATAAAAAATATACTCCCTTTAATTGTATTCATATATGGAGAATAGCAGCATGGGCATATATTAATATAAATATATTGATATTATTAATATTGATAAATCTATTAATTATTAATGTGATCAATATAATTACATTATATAATATATCATATATTTTGGGCCACTTATTTTAGAATGTAAAATATATTTTACATTCATACATCCACATATTAGTTTGCACATATTTATCAATGACCGTTATAATTATAATATATTCCTTATAATTAGAATACAAATGTATTCTAATTTATAATTAGAATACATAATTTTATTATACCCTGAAATGGTAACATTTGTCTCACCCCAATAATTCCTGAAACCTGTAATATTTGATGCTAATAAAGCTGAAGTTATATTTGTTCTCCCAAATATAATGAACTCAACTAATGCCTTAAGTATTTATCATATTAGTTCTATTTTTATACAGTTTTTGTAATTTTTTCCATTCTAATACCATGAGTCATAGCTTTGCCATTTTTTGTTATACTTTATAATTTGAAAGGCCCACTCAGATTAATATAAAGGTATATATATGCCCATGCTGCTATTTCAAATATACTCCATATATGAATACAATTAAAGGAAGTGTATTTTCTATATAGTTTTTAAAAATGTTTGCATATTTGGGCCACACTCATTAATGAAATGCTCAGGAGTTACTCCTTGTACAATCTTTCTATGGCCCAGGAATGTTCAGACTTCAGGTAGAATGCTAACTAGTCAAATTAGAAAAATACATTAGTTTTTTACTTATTTATATGTTTGTCTGTGTGTGTGTTTAAACTGCTGTATTAAAATCTTGAACAACCAGGGTGTAACTCCACCAGATACCTTACATTTGTAAATTACAAAGAAAAATATGCAAATTTTATAGTGCTTAACATAGAGAAATTCACTTTATTAGGTGAATAAATTTAATATCACCAATAATCCATCACACTAGCACCAAGTGTTTCAATGCAATTGAGCAAGAATGTATCGCCCATTGTTTGGTATTACTGATGAAAATGTAGGTTCTGAATCTAATCAAGTAGAAACACTTATGATCCAAGGCAGAATTCTGTACACAATATTTGTGTTCTTTTCAAAACACCAATTTATAGAAAATCTTGAGAAAGTACAACCAAACCATACAGGAGTGAAAAATACAAAACATATTTCTTAATTTCAATCAGAAAAATCATGAATGTTGCAAAATCCACTATTGGATACATATCAGTATTAAATGTCTAATGTACTGTTCCCTCTTTTGACAATGATTTTGGATAAAAAACATTTTTATATAGATGTTCACTAAAAAAGGTAAGGAATATGAATACTCTGCTCTGAAAATTTTCTTATATTGCAATAATGTATGTACATAGCAAAGAAAGTAAAAGTTTAAAATGTAATTACAAAGTGAATCCAAGTAAAGAGTACATTTTTATATAATACCTAGAACATGTATTAAAGTGTGAATCTATTTTTACATATGTATTAATGAGCTATTGCAATGAATTGCTTAGAAAAAATTGTTGATAATGATTCTTCTCTTGTGTGGTTTACATTTTTTATGCAAAATGTGTAATAGAGAAACTTCTGATCTATTATGTGAAGGAAACTATTATGCAGTTTGCAAGATTCACACTATTGAAAATATAATGAAGAATTATCTTCAGATTTGATGGGCCAGGAGTAACCCCTAAGCATGGCCGGGTGTGAACCAAAAGGCAAAAAAAAAAAAAATACACACGTTAAGGGATCACAGAAGAATAATCTAAATAAATCACAGGTGCTTTATGTTTTCAATCTGAATTACTTCCACATTTGGTTGTTGCACATTGTCATATAATAAGCTACACAGTACATATTCAGACTTGTTCTGTCTACTAAAAATTGTGAACTTATTGTTCATAAGTTTATTTCATGGATTAACAGAAACTTAAGGCTTAATTCACTTAATTACTTTGATTAGCTTTCATATAATTAGTTCAATATCCATAAAACTAATTCTATGATTCATTTAGCATCATATGAAATTTATATATTGAGAATAATGAAATATCCATGCAGTTCAACAATCACTATCACTATCTATCACTATCTTCCCGTTAATCATCTATTTGCTAGAACGGGCACCAGTGATATCTCCATATGTCCTGTCTCATGCTAGTAGAACCCAAAGGCATCTGCTTGCTCCAGGAACATAAAGAGCCTCAAACCATTATATTAGGTCATGGGAATGACCTAATATAAATGTTACTGGTATTTGGCATATCAAATACAACATGAGCAGCTTGCCAGCCTTGCCGTGAAGGTGGCATACTCTTGTAGTCACCTCTAAGTAAAGCATTTATTGATGAACCGCACGGCCGCTTGCCGGGCTGTGATAGTCTGATCTGCTGGGTGGAGTTGTGACGAGAGGGTGTCCGGATGTGGAAAATTGTGGCCCCCATGGAGTGGGGGTCGTCTGGCTTGTTGTGAGGCTCTGCTGGGGCGGCAGGCCAGGGCTAGAACCCGCCAGGCCTCCCGAACGCCTCATGAGCGGCTGGGCACAGGGAGAGCAAGTAGCAGCTCTGCCCCATGTCTGAGAGTCTCTGGTTCAGCATACCTGGGCCGGATTGAAAAAAAAAAAAATCTGCTGCAGGGTGGGTGTCGATGATCTGGGCTGTGATAGTCTGGTCTGCTGGGTGGAGTTGTGACGAGAGGGAAGTCGGATGTGGAAAATGGTGGCCCCCATGGAGTAGGGGTGTTGTCTGGCTTGTTGTGAGGCTCTGCTGGGGGCAGGCCAGGGCTAGAACCCTCCAGGCCTCCCGAACGCATCATGAGTGGCTGGGCCGGATTGAAAAAATAAAAAACTGCTGCAGGGCGGGTGTTGATGATCCGGGCTGTGATAGAGTTCATCAATAAATGCTGGATTTAGAGGTGACTACAAGAGTATGCTACCAGTAGGCAGAACCTGGCAAGCTACCCGTGTCGTATTTGATATGCCAAATACCAGTAACAATTATAGACCTCATTCCCATGACCTGATGGGAATGAGGCCTTTATGTTCCTGGAGCAAGCAGGTGCCCTTGGGCTCTACTTGCATGAGACAGGACATACGGAGATGTTACTGGTGCCCGCTCGAGCAAATCAATGATGAACGGGAAGACAGTGATTCAGTGATACAGTTATACCACCGTAAGACATACGATTACAAAGGTGTTCATAACCGGTTCTTGGTAATACAGTATTCCAGCACCCATCTCTTCACCAGTGCCCCATTCCCACCACCAATGTACCCACACCCCTCCGGCCCACCCACAGGTTGCCTCAATGCCAGGTACCCCCTTTTCATCTATCTCTCTCTCTCTCTCTCTTTCTCTCTCTCTCCTCTGTCTCTCTCTCTCTCTCCTCTGACTCTGTGTTGCATCTCTCTCCCTCTTCTTTTATACATTGCGGCTAGCCCTGTAGATATTTAGGTTTATCATGTAATTCTATTTGTGTATATTCAATGGTAAGTTCAAGCCAGACATGAGCATAATAAAATTTTGAAAATATGAGATCTAATGCATGGATAATTAAATATTTAAAAGTATTCCTACACAATTACAAAAAAGCATTTTTAGTGCTTCTCAATCAAAATATCACATGGAAAAATTAAATCTAGTGTCTATGTTCTTTTTCACAATTTTTTATAATATTTCATTTTATCCAGTTTTTCTTCTTTATTTTCCTCTAGAAAATATTTAAACTACTAGAAGTATAAAAAAGGGATCTACTGCTTTTATTCAAATTTTGTGAGAGTTTGGGGAATTTTACTTATATTAGGCAAATATTAGTTATCAAATATATATTATATCAGCCTTGATAATGTTATTCTGCAAAGTTTTTATGTCACACATATATACACATATGTCTATTTTTTTATCAATTTTGATATTTCTCAAATAGATGATGCAATTATGAAAAGAAGATTTTTTTGCAGCAATGATGTACATCTATAAACAACTGTTTTTATTGGCCAAATATCACTAGGGCATAATAGGTTCTTGAAATAAATTCCATTTAACACCCGAGTAATTCGAATTTAGAATTAGAAAAACTCTGAACAGATTGGATTTTTAAATCAGCATTAAAACTGAATTTTTTAAAACTATGTAGCTGGAACCAGAATAATAGTATAGCAGTTAGCGCAGTTGCTTGGCATGTAACAGACCTGGGTTTGGTCCCCAGCATTCCATCATTCCTAAGGGGTTACCAGAAGTAACCCCTAAGTGCACAGCCAGTAGTAAACCTTGAGAAAGTCAGGCGTTGCCCCCCAACAAAAACAAATAAGTTAAATATATACTAGTCATATCCATAAACAATCATTAACATTGAGATTATCATAAATATTTAATTGACTTAGTACTCATACATACATTTGCATAATGCTATCCATTGAAATAGGGTACACTAACTCACAAATATAGATTGCAGCAGTCTTTCTTAACAGATGATTGTCTTAACTAAGCATAACACCAACATACCATCTGTCCTGCTTCTCTCCTTAGATCAGACACAATAGCTTTCAGCATATGGACGGTAGGTTGTGAAGAGAAGATTTTGAACATGCTTTCATTTTTTTAATTTCTGTTTTGCTTTTCTTTTGATTGTTTTGATTTGTTTTGTTTTTCAGCAATGTATGTTTTTATTTCTCTGGGGTAATTTAAGTATCATCCTGATTGAAGGATAAATGAAACCACATGTCGTTTAAAGAATATTAGGTTTCCTAATTTGAGAGTGGGTAACAAGTGACAGTCAATTAAACATCAAAGAAACACTTTCTCTGACCCCCAATTCTTCAGAGTTGAGTTTGCTGCCAAACATGCTATTGGAAGAAAAGGAAAAAGTTCTGCCGCTCTGCATGTCTCTGAAAGCACAGTTCTAGCATATAGCGAAGACACTTACAGGGACGTACTGTATTAGCTCGCAGGCTATAAACTGGAATAGCAATAAAGGTACTATTTAAGTTTCCGTCTGTATTTATTATCTTTCTCATTTCATTCTACCTTCCAAGGCAACGTGCAGGGAAACACTCTGGTGGAGTGGAATGATGTATACAAGAATCCCTGTCATCAACATTACTGTAAAAGTAGACTAAAATAAAATAAAATTAAAAAATTTTGTTAGTTTTACCTCCCTTATATCAGTCTACTCTATAATTGAAGAATGGAGAAAGCAGTAATTATTTGGCCCTTGGACATGTTAATTAAAAGCTACTTTGAAGTTCTGAGACAAAGCACAAAAATTGTGTCAAAGCAGTCTAATAAAGACAACAATTGGGACAATTTACTAATGAAATTCTGATACCCAAAGTCAAAAAATGCAGATGTTATTAAGTTTTGTTGCAATTGTACAATTTTCTTTTAATTCCAATTGGGAATATACTTATCTTTGGTTTTAAATTTCACCATTCCTTTGCATCTACAAATGAATCAACATACTTTAAAGGTATATAAAATGAAAGAGTACGGTGAGATATATCACTGTACAATTTTAGTTTGTCCGGTCAGGAGAAATCAGCACTTTGATTGCTGAATTGTTCCCGTCTCATCATTTTCTACCATCAGACACAAACGACTGCTTCTAAAGTGTTTTTGTCAGTGTTACCTATCATTTCTGATGTAAATCTAGTCCTGATGCCGTCTTGTTACTCATTTGTATGTCTGCTTATCTGAACAGCTTTCACAAAGTTGGTTCTACCTATCCGTCAAACAGGACAAAAGAAAGACACATTTCTTGAGACCTAGCACAGAAGGAGAGAGAGAATTAGAAAGTGAAAGAGACAAGGAACATCAAATGAAAAGACATGCAAAGCTTTCTTATTTGGAACATCAATTCCTCCCTGTCAGATTTAAGCTAGTGCCTCTCTTAACGCACCTAACAGAAACAGGAGTGTTGGATGACAGGCCTAGCTAGCTCGGGAGCTTTGCTGTTGTATTCACTCACAGCTTAATCTATTTACATGTTTTAAAACCTGGTTCATACTAATGAGATCTCTCTTCTGTAAACACTCATGGAGGATATGGCAGTTACAGAAGTCACCTTGACTCTGAATGAGTAACTTCTGACTTGTTATTATACATCTACTAAGACTTCTATGTTTTCTAGATTGGGCACAGCTCCTCTTTATACCCACTTGACCCAGCATGGGACAGTGAGAATTTACCAGGAGACTACCACCCTGGCTACGTCGAGACTATCATTTAAGATTATAGGAAGGATCATACTTGTTTGCTGTCAAACAGGTGAGTATGACCCTTTCAGTATAACGAAAACAAGATACTCAGAGTTACCCTAGTTCAGAAAATAAACAGTTCAGACAAGGACTTTGTGGGTACCATCTATATTACACGAAACCCATGAAATTAAGATGTATTACTTTATACCAGCCCCCTCCAGTGTTTTGCACAAGAGATAATCTTGGAAGAAGGGATTAGTGTTGGCATAATTGTTTGGCAGAGCCTGGCAAGCTACCCATGGTGTATTCGATATGCCAAAGACAGTAACGATAATGGACCTCACTCCCAATGAATGGAGAAGTTACTGGCACCCGCTTGAGCAAATCGATGAACAATGGTAAGACAAGTGATACAAGTGAATCATTTATTTAGACCTGTAGTAGGGTGTGGCACCACCCTTCTACACTCTTCTACTATATAGAAGCTGTTTAGGGTTCTTCACAAGACCCTCAAAGTTAGCATTACTTTGATGTATGTAAGGGGGACTGACTTGAGGTAATCTCCCCTTTTTTTTGGTCGTCTCTCTCTCCCTCCCTTTCTCTCTCCCTCTGTCTCTGTCTCTGTCTCCCTGTCTCTGTCTGTCTCTCTGTCTCTCTCTGGTGAGATTTTCTCCTTGGTGGTACTCCTTTCTGGAAGGACCCTCTTTGGTAGTACTCTCTCTCTGGTGGGATCCTCTTCAGTGGGAGACTTGGGCTCGTCGTATGGTCCAAATTCTGACCACAGCTAGAGTTCTTTCATTATATTGAATTGTGGTGGTAGAGCTTTTCTTCTATTAAAAGCCTTTTGGGAGCTGCACCGACTCATGAGCTTTCATCCATTCCCGGCAGGCTCAGACTTAGAGAGAACTCTGTCCTGATACTGGTGGGGACCCCAGCGGCTCCCTGACACAAGAGGATAGCTAAGAGTTTGGAAAGCGGGAAAACATTAAGGGAAAAGAAAGAATAATAAAAAATTGAAAACTAAGTCCTCAAACGTAAACTGAACTTCAGACTTCTTTTTCACATTTTAAGTTGTGTTATAAAGCAACAATTGCTTAACATGTGTCTTGTATCTGAAAATGAGACTGGTAATTCTGTGTGGATCACAGAATATTTTCCATTTGCTAATAAAGGCCGGCTTTTTGACATATTTTCTTACATATGAAGTGCTGTGAATTCTCAATAAATAGCAGTTATGAAATATTCGAGTATATTTTAAAGATATTTAAAATATCTTTGAAATATTAGAGTATATTTTAAAGATATTTTTACATAAGAAGAAATGATATGTTTTAAACCGTGATAAAAATTCAATGAAATAGGTTACATGGGAAAATTTTATTTGTCAGTTTTATTGAATAATGAATTTAACTTAAATAGAATCTGTTTAATTATTCTCTAGTAAAGCACAATCTAAAATTATCAAGAATAATTTTAGTAGGATGTTCATAATATTTATAACAACTAAAATACATAAAAGATTATTAAGCAATTATGTTTCTGAGTATCCTAACTTTTCAGTGTATGAAAGGACAGCTATTTGACTATAAATTCAAGGAGATATCAATAAGAGGTTAATAGCTATGAATATGGTAGTAATATTTATAAAAATAAGGTAAAAGAGAGTCTATACAAAATACTATAAAAACAGCTATAGAGAGAGTACAGGGAGTAAGCTGCTAGCATAAACACAATGAAACTGAAAGCTAGAAAAATTTAAAAGTATATTTTTGAATGTATTGTTGCTGATCAATATTAGAAAATTCAGTACATAAAAGTTCAAAAGTGCAACTGCAAAGGTACAACATCAAATAGAATAAATTCAAATATTATTTATTTGCTTTGGATCTATTCAAGAAAAAGTTACTACTACCAACTACCTCTTTTATCATAACTAAACATTTTCATTATATATGCAAAATAAATACAGAACATTTACAATATACTGTATATGTTAAACAATGGAATGTAACACATACACTTTTAAGTCTGTTTTAATATTTTGAAAAAATAGATTTACTGAAGTATAGTTGATGTAATTCTCATAAATATATGTAAAATCAATATTTTATAGTCTTTATGGCACAATGGTCTTTGTCTATACAAACTAGCTTGTCTTTAGGCACTCAGGTTGATTCAAGATAGTAGCTATTTTATCTGAGGTTCAATGATCTTTGTATATAGCACAAATATATAATCTTGATGAGTTACTGTGTTGCTGTTGTTATTTGAATAAATATCTCGGAGTAAAAATTTTATAAAAGTATGACAATCATTTATTTTTTTTCTGAGAAATATTCCAATGTTTATGTTTTCCATAAAGACTATATCTACTTACTTTCCCACCAACACTGTATTTGGACACTAAACATGCATAATATTTGATGAGTTCGAATTGAATACACCTTCATCCCTAGAAAAGTCTGAAATGAAAATAAATATATAATTACTCAACATCACTGATCAGCAGACTTTCAAGGCAAAACTGAAGTGAGATCCTACCATGAATTTATTAGAATTAATACTATAATAAAATTAAAGATAATAAAAATTGTACAGTTTTTTTATGGTTTTGTAAAAATGGTTTTTATGGTTTCTTTAAACTCTTTTAAAGAAAAAATACTTAGAAAACCCATATGGTGTATTTCACTAATCAAAGGAAACTACAATGATAAATAATTTAATGCCTTTATTCTCTATTTTAAGACATCAACAATCAGTCGTAACAGTGAATTAGAGAAAAAAAAATTACCCTATACATTTGTCTTGCTAAAAAGAACTTGTACAACACTCTAAATTCAACGTTAAAGGAAAAACAATCTCAGCAACAATAGAGTAAAGGGATGAGAGGATATTTTCCAAAGAAAATGGCCAACAGACACATCAAAAAAAAATAATTATCACTACAGTTGAACAGCAAAATGCAAATCAAGACAATATATCAGCTCAAAACAGTGAGAATGAAACTTATTGAAGGAAACAGAAACAATAAGTTTTTTTTGAGTTTTGGAGCAAAACGGAAGCCTAATTTACTGTTAGTGAGAATGTAAGTTGATTTTGTCTATATAGTGGTCAGTGTGAAGATTTCTGAAAAATATAATCATTAAAAAAGTTTGGCCACATTTTATAACATTTCTAATAGAAAGTAGCTAAACAAAGAACAACAGCGAAAAATAAAACCACTGATCAAAACTATTAATTCAAACTACATAACCTGGATCACTAAACCTCATATAAAAAGCCAATACTTGGAACAAACTGAGTGCCCAAAGACGTTAGTAATATGAATACACAATTTAAAAAAAGCATTTCAGTTATTTAAAAAGGATGAAATATTTTATTTGCCACAACACAGATGCAAGTGAAACGTGTTAGTTTAAATATTTTTAACAGAGAAAAATAACACGTGAAATCACTCATTTGTAGTGCATTTAAACATTAAACTCCTAGGGGCCGGAGTGATGGCCCAGAGGGTAGGGCATTTGCCTTGCACGTGGCCGGCCTATGCCAGTCGGGTTCGATCCCCGGCATCCCAAAGGGTCCCCTGAGCACCTCCAGGAGTAATTACTGAATGTAAAGTCAGGAGAAATCCCTGAGCATTGCCGGGTGTGATCCAAAAAGCAAAAACAAAAAAACATTAAACTCTTAGACCCTAATAATACTCATTTAAGATTAAGTAATGTTCAGAGCTCAATATATACTGGTGGAAAGGTACTAATACTTGGTTATAGGTGTTGTGTGTTAACGTTGTAGTTCTAACACATATAAGAATACAATTACAAGATATTGTTACCACAATAAAACACAATTATATAAGGCACATGATAAACTTGGCTTAGGAAAGTAGCCATTTATGTTTTGAATTTTTAAAGAAAAAAATACTTAGAAAACCGATATGGTAGCGTTTTACTAGCTTGAGATTTACAGTGTTCCACTCTGAATAAACCATCAGTGGCAGCATCCTTCTACCAATGGCCCAGCATCTCCTTCATCCTTAATCTGCCTCCTTAGAAAACTTGTATTCTTAATGTATTAATTATAGTTAGAGCCATATCTTCCAGTAGAGCAAGTAAAGGGAGGCGTTAAGTATTTGTTCATGCTGGAGAGACAATGTTGCACAATGTATGTGCCTTGCATATTGCTGACATAGATATAAACTCCAGCAACAATTTTAGTCCTTGTACCGAAAAGAGTCATAACTGAGCTCAAAATCAGGACTAAGCCCTGAGCACTGCTGAGTGTGGCCAAAAATAAAAATTTATCTATTAAATCTTATTTACAGAAAAGCATAATCAGCATTTTTCTGTGCTTTTTAGCTCTGCTTTGGGTGAGGAACTCAGGAAAATATTGCCCCTTCACATACAATACAAACAAGGGACACAATAGCCATGATTCAGCACTACACATTGGACAGATCATAGGAATGGAAAGTGCAGCTCCAATGGACATGTTTAAATCAAAACATCTCACCTCCTTCATTTCTGTCAGTAAGTAGGAGAGGGGTTTCTCTTGTCCTTTCCTACTCAGAGGCACCACCATATGCTGGCTTTGAAAGAGAAGGTATAATATGAACAACTGAATATTCCATTTATAAGCTCATCAAATTAGGAAGTGGAATGTAACATTTTTATTCCCAGTTCCACTATACAGATTGTAGGGTTCCATGATATGATATTTAGAATAACAAGGGAGCATATGCATTTCTACAACACATATTTGCAATTTGCCACAATATTACTATTCTTTTTTTTTTGAGGAGTCACACCTGGCAATGCTCAGGGACTACTCCTGGCTCTGCACCCAGGAATTACTCCTAGCAGTGCTCGGGACCATATGGGACGCCAGGGATCGAACTTCGGGCGGCACAAGCTGGCAGTGTGCAAGGCAAATGCCCTACCTGCTGGGCTATTGCTCTGGCCCCCTTGATACATTTGTTTTCAGTTGTCAAAGTTGTCAAAGTGACCCCCACTCCATGAGGGCCTCCATTTTCCACATCCGGACTTCTCTCTCATCAGAACTCCACCCAGCAGACCAGCCTATCACAGTCTGGCACACTGAAATCCACCCTGCTGCAGTCTTTTAATCCGGCCCAGGTATGCTGATCCAGAGACAGACATGGGGCAGAGCTGCTACTTGCTCTCCCTGTGCCCAGCCGCTCACAAGGAGCCCAGGAGAGAGGGCGGGTTCTAGCCCTGGCCCGCCACCACAGCAGAGCCTTGCAACAAGCCAGACGACCCCCCACTCCATGAGGGCCTCCATTTTCCACATCCGGACTTCTCTCTCGTCAGAACTCCACCCAGCAGACCAGCCTATCACAGTCTGGCTCATCATTAAATGCTGGACTTCGAGATGACTGCAAGAGTATGCTACCTGCACGGCAGAGCCTGGCAAGCTACCCGTGTTGTATTTGATATGCCGAATACCAGTAACAATTTTAGACCTCATTCGGGAATGGATTATGGCTCTTTATGTTCGGGAGCAAGCAGATGCCCTTGGGCTCTACTAGCATGAGACAGGACATATGGAGATGTTACTTGGGCCCTCTCAAGAAAATCGATGAACAACGGGAAGACAGTCAAAGTGTATATCTCTGTGAAATATATTGTATCTATTTCTCACTCACTATTAAATACTTCCTGATAAATGTACCAATCAGTAAAATATAACCATTTTACCAATATTTAATCATTGATCTTTGTCCATTAAATTATTTTATCTTTCTATGGAAATCATATTTATGTAGACTGTAGTTTACATGTAGATAAAATATTTTAGTAAAATATTAAAGCAATTTTCATTTTAGGTAGTCTGATTTTTAATAAATTTTAAACAGAAAATGTTTCTCCAGTTTATATTCTATTTATATTATTTCAAGTTACATTTAATTTTATGTAATTAATGCCATTATGGTCATGCAGAATATATAACACACCTTGAAGAAAATTGTTAAATATCATGAGAAAATGTGTCACATAATGCTCACCTAAACAATGAAAACATCATGTTAAAAAATGTCATATTATTAACAACCTTCTCTATGATTACAGCACAAATAAAACAGTAATCAATCACTGTGCATTTAAGATCCCTCTTTGTTTCTTTTAATCAGATTCTGTAAAGAACGATGGAGTTGAGTGAAAGAAAGTCAGAGAACAGTCATCAGATCATCTTATTTTCATGTTTTACATAGAGAAGCAAACAAGGGAATTCATGGTAGTTATTGACAATATGTCCGCGGGTTTTGACTACCAAATGATCACAAGTAACAAAGATTATGGCGTGTGGTTTGAGGTTGAGAAAGAGGAATAGAAATGACTTAACAATGGTGCTAGAGTATTTTTTATTTCGTGTGTTTGTTGACTGCATGAAAAGTAGAATTGAACTACTGAAGTCACTACTGTTACCTCAAACACTGGAGCCACAATAGTCATTACAAGAACTATATATATTACTCACAGACATGGGGCAGAGCTGCTACTGGTTCTCCCTGTGCCCAGCCACTCATGAGGCGCCCAGGAGGGATGGCAGGTTCTAGCTCTGGCCCACCAACCCAGCAGAGCCTCACAACAAGCCAGACTACCCCCCACTCCATGAGGGGCCTCCATTTTCCACATCAGTACTTCCCCCTCATCAGAACTCCACCCAGCAGACCAGCCTATCACAGCCCGGCTCATCCAGATTCACCCTGCATTAGTCTTTATTAAATAATGCCAAGGTATGCTGATCCAGAGACTCACAGACACGGGGCAGAGCTGCTACTGGCTCTCCCTGTGCCCAGCCGCTCATGAGGTGCCCGGGAGGGATGGTGGATTCTAGTCCTGGCCCGCCACCCCAGCAGAGCCTCACAACAAGCCAGACGACCCCCCCATTCCATAGGGGCCTCCATTTTCCACATCAGGACTTCCCCTGTCAGAACTCCACCCAGCAGATCAGCCTATCACAGACCGCTCACACTGCTGCTTGTGGCCACGCGGGTTCATCAATAAATGCTGCATTTTTAGATGACTACAAGAGTATGCTACCCACACAGCAGAGCCTGGTAAGCTACCAGTGTCGTATTTGATATGCCAAATACCAGTAACAATTATAGACCTCATTCCCATGACCTGATGGGATGATTTGAGGCTCTTTATGTTCCTGGAGCAAGCAGGTGCACTTCGGCTCTCTCTACTTGCATGAGACAGGTCATATGGAGATGTTACTGGTTCCCCCTCAGTAAATCGATGATGAATGTGAAAACAGTGATACAGTGATACAATGATATATATTACTTAAGCTGAATGATCCTTTACACATTATTGATCCTGTGGTATATATACATGTATATATACATGTATATATACATATGTATATACATGTGTGTGTCTATACACAGGACACAGGAAATAGAGATGTGATACATATATATGCATATATAACATGTATAACATATATATACATATATGTATATATGTATATATATCACATCTCTCCGCTTCCTGTGTCTTCTCAATTTTAGTGGTGTCTGGTAACTCCCTGTGCATAGTTCTTCACTTCCATACCTTGATTTTTACTCAAGCATTTCATTATTTTCAATGCAATTGCACCTTACAATTTTTCTTCACTTCTTTTCTTCTTTGCTATCTGCTTATTTATAGGAATATGATAGATTCCATATATTGGATATTAGCTTACCAGTTTATCCTATATTTGTAATATATTTGATATCTCATGTGTGTGCCTGTATGAGCTTTTAGAGATTACAATATGTGGTATCATATCTTCTGCAAACAGTGAAAGATTTGATTATTTCTAATATGAATATATTTCTTCTCTTTATAATTCTTCAAAGGTGATCTTCAACACTACATAAAATGCACACATGTAGTTGAATTTAACATCTTAAAAATAATCTATAATACTTTATCTCATTTTCATAATTATTTAATTAACTCATCACTCTACCTAATAGTGTGGTTCATTTCACATTCTCTTTTATGTTACTCAAGCTAGTTTCCCTGGCTGCGCTTAGGCTTATAAGAAACACTGAACTTTCACTCTATTTTCTATACTCAGCTTACAATGTTCTGAGGTACTGTGATTCAAATGCAAGTTTATAAATCAGGCTAAACAACACTTAATGTTGTATTTGTAAGCTCTAGCTGGAACACACAATGTTTTAACCTTGGTCTATCATTTATTGCCCTGTTTGTCCAACTCCCTATTTGTTTCTTTATCTATCTATACACTTGAATATGCTGTTCCTTCTGAATGAATATAAAGTAGAATAGTTTTCATTCATATTTAAGAAGTGAAAATTAGTACATGCAAAATATGCAAGTTGTGTGATATGATTGGAATCATTTTAATTGACTTCGACACCAAATTATATTCATTTTATTTCTGTGATTAATACATATCTTCTAAAACTTCAGTAGCATTTTACTGTAATTATTGGTTTCATGGAACAGTTTTACTTGAACTAGTTTTGATTATAGACTTCTATAACTATTCATTAAAAGATATATGAATGCCTAGGACATTGCATTTTTAACTGAAAAAATGCATATACAAAAGCATGATGCTTTCTTTATAAATCAGTGAGGAACAGTAGGGTGTGAGATAGTGGTATTTGGTTTTCACAAATAATAAATTTAATTCATTCCATTTAAAACTAAATTGGAAAACATGTTTTACATATGCATTATTTTCAAATTTTCTTTAAAAAGGAAAAAAGAAAACACTCTAGAGCATGACATAATTGTATTATAATTGTATTGTTTGGCTAATAAAATTAAATAAAAATTAAATGTAAATAAAGTCGTGAACAAAGAATACACATTAGAGCTTGTAATGTCCTTATAATATCCACATTTTATCTTATAATATCATTATTAATTGTGAAAGAATTCCTTTTCCTCCTGGTAAAGTCATTTTCTCCCATCCTTTAATACAAATAGTTCTCATTATTGGCTATTTTGTGCTATTTCCTTTCTGTAGTCGGGAAGGTTGGTGCAAAAAAATAGAACTTCTCACAAATATGTTACATGAATCAAGTGGATGATGGTTCAGATAAAAGTTACTTCAAAGTACTTTTGGATATCTAAGTGGCTAGTAAGAAACAAGAATGATGAATATAAATGGATTTTTTGAAATCTTGTACTCAAAATGTAGTACATATAAGATAATTAAACTTCCACTCTATCATATCTTAAACATTATATGGCTACTTCAATATCATAATGTGCAAAACAGTTAAGTCTTTTTTCATTCCATGGCTTATGAAGAGGGCCATACATTACAAAAAAATTGCTTTATTATAATAAATCAAAGCACATTGTTTACTTAAGGCATTAATCTAGTAATTGCCATTATTCCAAATATGTGTGGTATGTGTTTTCAGTCCTGAAAGCCTATAAGATTATTATTTAAGCTGATAAGTTATTTAAAGTCAACTTGTGTGTTTATGGGCGATAGAAGAGGAAAAATGACAGTGATAATAGGTAGTCTTCACATATAAATGGTCAATTCTTACTTGTCCTCCCGTTTTTTCATCAATTTGCTTGAGCTGGAACCAGTAACATCTCCATGCATTGGGAATGAAGTCCATTATTGTTACTGTTTTGGGAATATCGAATACACCACAGGTAGCTTTCCAGGCTCTGCCGTGGCTCTGACTTCATCTCAGGAGGCCCAGTCTTTTTCTATGTCAGACCATCAACCACCCAGGGTCCAAGGGGCAGAACCCTGGGTATAGACAAGCCTGTCTCCTGTCTGCCAGCTGCCGATGCAGCCGGGCACCATAGCCCACCTGCAACACCTCAAGGGGTAGGGACAGGATGTAAATGGTATTTGAGATTAAAGAAATAGAAATGGAGATGAAATGTGAGCAATACATGGCAAAATAGTCCAGAAATTATAAAACAAGCAATAGCATGGGAAAAAAAGAGTTCTGCACATCATGTACAAGCTATCTCTTCGATTTAATTGGTGGTCTTTGAGGTTATCAGATTGAGTAATGACATGCAACATGTGGTATATAGTAGCAGGATAAATTTCCTAATTGAATTCTGATTGCTCTCTACTCGATGTATTATATTTGAGAACTTATATCTATCAGAAGACTAATTGCTTCACTTTCAAATTGGTATTAAATGTTCTTAGACCTGGTGTTCCTAAAAACCAAATATCTGGAACCACCTAACAAAAAGATGTGTAGATTTTATGCAAAGGAAACTATGACTCACTGATAATAAAATACACAAGGTAATGTAAACACATCCCTTATTCTTGGATTGGAAGAACTGATATTTCTGACATTGTTAAAATAAGCATTCTACCCAAAGCACTATACAGATTAAGTACAGACCTTATAATTTTTCTATGATAATACTTAATAGTATGCATTAAATAGTGTAAAATTATATGTAAATACTATTTCCTAGATATCTACAGTATCTTTAATAAAGGAGAAGAGGTATCTTTCCATAATTTCAAATCATAACATAAAACTATAGTTATAAAAATTGTGGTACTGGAATGAAAGGCAGACATTCAGTCCAATGGAATAGAACTAAGAGTTCAAAGTTAGAATCTCAAGCATAGGAGAGTCTAATTTTCAACAAGAGATTGAAAATTTTCAACAAAAGAGTGAGTTTTCTCCACAAGTGATCTTAGCAGATCTTGTTAGCTGCATTAAAATTTGTAATATTATTTAATATTATACATATATAAAATAACCTGGATCTCTAATTCACAGCATACAAAAAATTAATTGAAAATGGAAAACTACCTCAAGAATAGACACAAATTCATGACAAGGGCTAATGCATGTAGAACTCAACAAAAAAACAAAATCAAAAGATAAACAAATTAGGGGCCAGAGTGATGGCATAGTGGGTAGGGCCTTTTGCCTTGCACACGTCTGGCCCATGCCGGCCTAGGTTCGATCCCTGGCATCCCATATGGTCCCCGAGCACCGCCAGGAGTAATTCATGAGTGAAGAGCCAGGAGTAATCTCTGAGCATCACTGGGTGTGACCCAAAAAAGCAAAAAAAAAAGATAAAAGATAAACAAATTGGACTATATCAAATTAAAAAACTATTGTACTATGTTAAAGGGATAGAATAATGTAATAGAGCAATAACTAGAATAAAGGGACACCCTACAGAAGAAACAAGTTAATTTATCATTATACATCTATCAATAGGCTAATATCCAAGTTATGTAAAGCACTCATAAAACTTAACAACAGCTAAAACAGAAGCCTTAAAGTGAGGCTTTAGAAAAACTAATTATAATTTATTATATCCCTGTAGGTATATTCTTAAAAGATTTTACTTCCTCATCAAAAGGTAAATCAGTCTTTTTTATTGTGCATTTTTAATAACTTACATCCTGTGTGCCTTTGATACTCAAAGCATAAAGAGAAAAAGCTGTGCTAAGAAATTGATCTTCTCCTTCCCAATATTATATAGATATATTTTTCTAGATTATATAAATATATCTAAAGATACATTTTCTCACCAAATACTGTGTCACTCAAATTATTTTTTGTGGATTTCTCTCATGTAAACAGGGAATTCAAATGCATTTTATTAATAAATACCCTCTTTCTTTTCACTTAATAAATCTATCTGATGTCCATCAGAACTTGTTCATCCTTAAAATAAGCCAGAGTTAAAAATAATTTGTTGCACCCTAAAAAACAAACAGCATTTTTTGGAAATCTTTGTTATCCAATATTGGCAAGGTTTAGTAAAGTGGCATATGCTCAAATTTTCCTAGCATTACCAAGTACATACTGACTCCTTATTACAATACAAATAAAACCCTTTTGAAGATAATGCATAACTATATATATATATAAATATATATACATACATTATATCACTTGTATCACTTGTTTTCATGTCATTCATCGATTTACTCGAGTGGGCACAGTAACAACTTCATCTTCCTGTTGGGTCTAGTTTAGCAAGTGTATCTGCTCACTCCAGGAACAGGAAGAGCCTCAAACCATTCCTTCAGGACATGTGAATGAGGTCTATAATTGTTAGTGGGTTTTGGCATATCAAAAATGGCATACCAAAAATGGATAGCTTGCCAGGCTCTGCAATGTGGGTGGGATACTCATGGTAGTAGATAGGCTCTCAGTTTGGGCACTTACTGAACTGCGTGGCCTCAAAGTAGCTGCCCATTGGGAGAGATCAGCTTGGGTGGAGCTCTGACGAGCCGTGGAATATGGATGTTGAAAATGGCTGCTCTCATGCTGCAGGAGTTTTCTGGCTTCTTGAGAGGCTCTTTTTGGGATGATGGGCCAGGGTTAGAACCTGCTTTCCCTTCCAGACACCTCAAGATTAGCCTAGCACAAGGAGAGCCTATATATATATATATATATATATAGGCTCTCATATATACTATATACATACTTTTATATAGTTATATATACATTTTATAAGTATTTATATATATACATTTATATAAATAAATATATATATATTTATATACAACTATATATAAATAATATATAAAATGCAATTTTCTTTGAATTTTTTATTAAACATTTGGTTAAACAAATTATATTTGACTGATGTCTGAAGAAAAATTCTTGTCCGAGGAATCTTAATTCCAGTCTCTCTGGTTTGCAAGTTTACTCCTTTTGTAAATAGAGACAAGAATAAGCAACTGTTCCCTAGCTAATGTGAGTCAGTCTGGTTTAACCCTCATTCATACAATGAAATTAAATTTCTCTTGCAGAAGCTTTAATAACCAATTTTCAGTAAATTTAATCCCTTGACCCTAATAGAACATGTTTGAATGAATAAGAAGCTTGTCCAACTGTCATACTCTGGAGCTTAATCATAAAGGAATCAGCTACTGCAGACCCCACATTACCTAAATCTCTATCATACATATTTAATAGGAATTAATTATAGAGGGCAGGAGCTATCACACATCCATCTTTGTTTCCTATGTACATTGAGGTCAACACAAACCACAACATCCACCCCAACTATCTCCCTTTAAAAATATGTTAAAGGCCAAACAAAAACTACTTTCAAATTAGTTTTCAATTGAAACTAATTAAAATTAAAATACATAAACAAATAAGGAAACAAACTCTTCTAATAATAAAACTATTTAAATTCTAATAAAGCAGAAATAAAATATTTTCTTTGATATTAGGAACATAAATAGGATGCAATTTACAGATGAATATATGCGTATATACATGTATGAATATATACTTATACATATATGTATGTATATATGTGTGTGTGTCAAATTTGTGTATGTGTTTGTGTGTGTCTATAGAATGGTAAAATTTCATCCTAGGAGTTATTTTGTCCTTCAGGTTTCGGCTGCTAATGTTTGATTTTATTTATTCTTTTTTTATGATTTGAGGCTCTGTGACTTACAATTCTATTACTGATGAGTTCACTTGCACAGATTTCAACACTAAACCTCTCTCCAGTGAACCCACTTCTATCCCCCTAGGGCCACACTTCATCTTCCTGGACCCCTTTTCCACTCATATCCCACAAACTCAGTTATGTAGGTCAATACTTCCCACTGTGTTGCATTTCCCCTTAGACATTTTGCGTCTCTTCTCATCCGTAAAGAGGAAGAGGGTGGTACTAGCCTTTAGTGAGTGGAGACCAGAGATAACACTAAATGTTCTAGATTCACAATCCTGTCTACACGCACATTGTACATACACTCATACCTCCTCCAAAAACACTAAACCAAGTAGAGTCAATAGCACAGAGATTTTAAAACAAAATCAAAACATTCTGCAGAAAGATATGAAACCCACCTTCTGCTTCTTCTGTTTTAGTACCTAGACTACAAGAATTTAAGCATTGCCCACACACACACCCACAGGAGAATAAAGGAGGGTAGAGAGCCCTCATTACTCAGGAGAATTGACGAGTAATAGCCAGCCAACAAATCTCTGCTGCTCAGCAGTTTCTATTTTTTCTTTTCTAAGACCGTAAGTACAGGGCAACTATCAGTGGCTAGAAGATGTAATAGGAAAGGACAGGGGACATATCTCTGTATGGCTCTAATTCTAAAAGTTAACTATCAAAAGGAATTTGCCTTTTTGGTTCAAAATAGTAAAACTGGAAACTGCGTACAGCAACATCCTGTTCTAGATAACAGCATTTTTTTAGGAAATCTCACAGACATGGGCAGAGCTGCTACCAGCTCTCCTGTGCCCAGCTGCTAATGAGGCACCCTGGAGGGTTGGCAGGTTCTAGCCCTTGCCTGCCACCCCAGCAGAGCCTCGCAAGAAACCAGACAACCCCAACTCCATGAGTTATCAATAAATGCTGGAGATCAGATGTGATTACAGTAGTATGCCACCCGCATGGCAGAGTCTGGCAAGCTGTCAGTAACAATAATAGGCCTCATTCCCATGACCTGATGGAATGGTTATGTTCCTGGAGCAAGCCGATGCCCTTGGGCTCTACTAGCATGAGACAGAACATATGGAGATGTTACTGGTGCCCGCTCAAGCCAATCGATGATGAGCGGGAACACAGTGATATAGTGATCCACTGATCATCACAAGAACAAAACGCTAACGATTTCAGCTTTACACAGTGCTGAGTATGTCATTATTTGAATTTTTACTTAGTTTCTGAATAAAGCAATAGTTAGTTGTTTCCTAAGAAAAAATACTAGCTGCATTAAGACATTTTGGTTTTCAAAAATGCAACTAGTATTTTCGTTTTAATAGCAATACTAAAAGTAGTAACACTAACAAATTATTTGTAGTGATAGTTATAGTAACTAGATTTACTCCGCCTGTTTTCTCTCTGAAGAGCATTAAACTTCACTGTGACTTTTATCTGTTTGAAGGCCATTTATGTTTGAAGTTTATTTTAAGTGCTTTGCTTTTAATAACAATCAAGTTTTCCCATAATACCATGAGAGATATTTTTAAATAAAATGATGTTAAAACGCTCTGAAAAATAAATATAATGACCCAGATTTTTTTATATTTTTTGACATGGTTGTTATCAGGTAAGCAGTTTAAGTTTATAAAAAATATTTCAATGGCAGGGAATGCTTTGTAAGTATTCATTAGCATTGGGTAAAATAATTATAGTCCTGAATGCAGAACACACTAGAAAGCATGCATGGACTAAACCACAATACATTCATAGCTAAGGGTGGATGATCTCTCTTTTGGTCTTAATATATTTATTTACCTTCATTAAAATTTCATATTAAAATTCAAAATAGCCAAAAAGAAACTGATGTGCAGATATCATCAAGCTTGATTTCTCTGAGGTAGTTGAAGATTAACAAATATTGATGCAATTAAGATAACAGGATAAATTAATTTGCAGTGAAAAATAAAATAGAAAATAATAGAAATAGAAATTCACTTTCTCTTCCTGTAGATATGGAATAGAAAACGTCAAGCTTCATATCTGAAAATTTCTTGGTGAGCATGAAATTAAATTAAGAGTGCTAATAATAGGAATTCAATATTTAATGTTATCACATTAAATTAGCTTCAGAGATACATCATCACAATAGGTTATGATCAAATCTATTCGCAGGAGATCTGTCTATTCTATGAGTAATTTGCAATGTAATTTTTTTTTGTCTGAGACATCAGTGTTAAAGCTAAATTTTACCATTGAATCTTCTCTCTTAAGTTTTCAAGTTTTGACTATTTTTATGAGGATGAGTTTAGGTTGGAAGAGAACTATATTATTTGGTGCCTTATGATGTGACCTAAGTATTTAGTATTCTAATCTCAGCAAGAGCCCTGTGTTAACTAAGGTTGATGATATTTCTAAAATCAGTGAACTATTTAAGATAAACTATTATTTGGTTTTTGTATTTTCTCAAACTTAGAGCTAAGAATTAGTGTGAGGGTTAAAGCACTCACATTATACAATATAGACCTAGGTTTAATTCATAGTAATGCACATGGTCCTCTAGTAGTGCTATGAAGAAAACCTGTGCACAGCTAGGCATGGCCTTCAAAGAAAATTGATAAATATAAATATACAACTGTTATACATCATATCGTTTTTTAACATAATTCTAATATGTTGTTTCTACAGTTATTACTCTACACATTAATGATAATTGAGGATCTGTTTTTATAACCTTCAAGTCCAAACAGATCAAATATTATTAAATTATAAATAATATCTTGGGGAAAGTCCAAAGTCCATTCCTGACTTCAGAGCAGTAAATGTTTTATACATAATAATATGTGTAATAATATACAGATTATCACAGACTAAACATTTGCATAACTTCAAACGTCACATTCTGAGACCAGGTTGCCAGTGTGATGGTATCTGCTGGTAGAGACTTTGGGAGAATATTACTTCTTGAGAATGGCACATCATGAGGACATTTTTTACTTTGGGAAAAATATGTACTAGCAAGCCCTCTTCCCTCTATGACCAATAGGGATGCAGGAATTGACTTCTCTCAATGCACTGTGTAGGGAGGCCCTCACCACACACAGAAGATATTTTCTACAAACATTATTAGTAGACTTCTCAGCCTTTAGGTCTGAGAGCTCATTAATTTTAGTCCTAAACATTCTAGTCTATGATATTTTATTATAGCAGCTTTAACAGACTAAGACATGCAGAAACATGAAAATGAGTTTTTATTTTGTTATTTGTTTATTTATTTTTGTTTTGGAGCCGCACACAGTGGTGCACAGGGCTAACTCCTGGCTCAATAGTCAGGAATTACTCTTGGGGGTGCCCAAACCCATATATGCTGCCAGGGATTAGACACAGCCAGCAGGGTACAAAGAAGGCACCCCAACTCTATTCCTGTTTCGGTTTCAATCTGCATTTTTAAACATGTGATATTACTTTAAAGGACTTTTTGGTGGGAAACATCAAATGGTGAGTTTTATCTTATGTGAAAATTCTGTCTGTCCATATTATTTATGTCTAATAGCTATTAATCTATGACCTACTATACACTAATTACTCATTAGGAGAGACTTCTGATTACAATGACATGGCAAACTGAGTGGATCTAGGTCATTCATATCAACACTAATTAAGATAAATATCAGGAAAAAGATAAATATCAGGGAATAACTGTAGCTGGACACATTAGGCACACAGCCTGTTTTAATGCCCTTTCCAATCCTACCTGATTAGAATTAAGCAACACCCTGTTTTTGTAATTTTTGTTTTGCCTTTTGGATGACACCTGGCAATGCTCAGGGATTGGGTCATACCTGGCAATGCTCTGCACTCAGAATTTATTCCTGGAGGTGTTATGGGGACCATATGAGATGCCGGAGATTGAACCCAGGTCAGTCATTGTAAGACAAAGGCTCTCCCCACTGTACTATCGCTCTGCCCCACACACCGTTTTAATGCCACTATCTGATTGGCTGAGGTCTCAATAGAGACCTCATCAGATAGCAAAACTAGATTATTGAATGCCTATGCAGATCATATGAGTCAAATTCACATATCCCAAAAATATTCTTGGAAATGAATTCTACTGGCCTAGGCATAACTTTAGGATGTTGGCAAAGAAACATTTCCAAGTCCTAGGGCTTGCAAAAGGCATTTAAAACTTGGCTTCAGGAATAAAAGCAAAACAAAACTAAAAAGTAGCTAAATTTGAGATGAGGCAAGGTAATAACTTAGTTTGTTGAGTCAGAATGGATTTTTAAAGAAAACATATAGACATGAGTCCAGAGTGATAGTACAGTGCGGGAGGTCATTTGCCTTGCAAGAGGCAAGTGTTCTCTTGCCTCTTGCAAGGCAAATGACCTCCCCACTGCACTATCACTCTGGATAGTGATAAGAGTAAGAGGTCAACCCGGGTTCAAACCTGGGCAGCCCATATGGCCCCCAAGCATGGCCAAGAGTTGTTCCTGAGTGAAGAGCTAGGAGTAACCCTTGACATTGCTAGGTATAACTCACAAAACTAACAAAAAGTATAAATACACATTGGGCAGAAGTAAACAAGTTGTTGTATATATCTCAAAAGAGCAACAACCTGATGATAAGCAGATTAATTCAAAATATGATGCAAATCAATTTTAATACAGGTTTGGCTAGGGCCCCTTCCAGCAATTCTCAGGCAACCTTGTCAATGGTTCAATGCAAGTTTCTGAGTTTTCAGTGATTGGGCAGTTCAGTATCAGTGCCAGAAATTACCTTCCCATCTCTATGATGTCTGGGATTGAGCTGATGTCAGCTGCATGCAAAACATAAACCTTAACCCTGGACCATCTTCTAGCCCCTAAATTTTGTTAAATTCTGCATGTACTATAGGGAATATAAACAAAAGTTAAAAATCTATCTTAAATCAAATTTCCAAGAAGCAGATTCTAAAGACAAGCAATGTAGCCCGGGAGTTCTCGGCATTGCTTTCAGGAGCAGATGTAACAGGAAAGAGAAAGGAGAATTTAAATTGCAGTGTTGGAAGAGTAAAGGTCACCACCCACCAGAACTGAAAGGTCGAAAAGGGGCTCAGGCTTTCACTTTCCTCTGTTCATCTTAGAGGGACATAAACTGCCAACATGCAGATAACTACAGTTGTTTAGAACCAACATTCGTCCTAATGAACTTTGAGTAGGTAATTCTCCTTTGGCTGCTAGAACAATACTTGCCTCAGACCTGCAAGACAATGTAGGAAGTTATTGAATTAACCATAGTCAGTTCCTAAATTGCTGTAAACTATCTTCATTCTATAAAAGGTCAATAGAACATGGGAAAAATAAGAAGGTCAATATATCCTGGATAATTGGAAGAATTCTGTCGATGTTGTTTTCTCTTTTTAAGAGAAAGTTTCTGGCACAAACTACAGTCTTGTTAGTCTCTGATACTGCCATTGATCTTTGGGCTACAACTGAGAAGGATCACCACCCTTCATACTTTACCTGTCCACTTTCTCTCACTTGTAAATAACTCTGTAAATAGTTTGGTGGTGAATGATCAACAGTAACAAAATAAGATAGATAAACCTTTTTAATACTATTTTATCTTCACACTATTTTGTTCTTGTTAAATTGATTTAAAATAGAAAAAGAAATATTGAGATGTTAAATATATTCTAGCTGGTGCTTCTGTTTATTTTTTTCTTCTAATTACTACTGTAAATCATGTATACCATAACTTCCTTCTTTCTTTGACTGTCACAGCACACAAGGAACCAAAGAAATCAGACATCTGGCAGTTTTAACCCTTTGGTTAACCCGTATATTTCTTAGTACGGTGTTCCATCTTAGAACATCTACATGTCTTGGAATTGAAGGACAGGAAGCTTGCATTCCAAAATTTGTATTTCTAAACAACGGCTAGAAAGGCAGTCATGCTTTGTTTTAGTGATCCTTACTTGCTGAGGATACAGCACGGAAATGCACGTATTCATGTAGAGTGCTTCTATATTCTGGAGAATGGTGTTCCATTCTACTCACCATTGACCTCCAAGTAGACATTTCAGTCATGTCTTCACTGCTCAATCTGTGTTTTTCTCTGATAGTGAATTTTAGATTAGTTTGGAAAATTCTAGGAGCAGATTCCTTTGGTGATGTTTGATTCATATGAACAAAAACTGCATGTATGTGAAGTCAATGGTGCAGCATTAAAGATAGCACCACGGTGTGAACGAATTCCTCCTGCAGCATAACTATGTCCTATCATACAAGGTTTATCTTTTTCATTGAATATGTCTTTTTATGATCTTTGCGTCTGGTTTTCTTTTCATCTTTGGCCCAGCAACACTAAGAGGTCAATCCTAACTCTGTGCTCAGATGCATGCAAACCAGGTATCTTTTCCTTTCCTACATCTTGAACCCTTGGTCCTGCCTTTTTAATGACTTTCTCATAATAAAGGCATTTGATATTTGTAACTAACTGCTTTATCTCACATAAGACTCAGAAGCAAGACCTAGGATGGTTTAAAATAATATATTATTTTTAATTATAATTTATGTAGATCTCTTACAGTAGCCTATATGTTTAGGCTATTTTCCTCCTGTGTAGAAGTTGCAATAAATTCTACTAAAGTGTGCCAACCTGTCTTCATAAAAGCTTCGTCATATGATACAAGCAATAGCACTGGCTATGAAACACTATGAATCTGTTACACTCCTTTCCTTATCTGACTACTGAAAACTATGAATCTGTTAGGCTCCTTTCCTTATCTGACCCAACTTAAAATGTAGAATTTGCATGACACTTGGGAAAAGTGACAAAAGGTCTTTGAAATATGGTGAAAGGGACAATAGACCTGGTGAAATATGCTTATTCTATGCTGAAAATAGTCAGTGTTTCTGCTCGTTCTGATAAGACTGGTGATGAACTTAAACATGAATTGTTTTGTATCTTGAAGTGAGATACAGTTTTTCATGAGAAAAATAAGTACTTAAAAATGTTGACCAGGGGACAGAGTGATAGCACAGTGGATAATGGCATTTGCCTTGCTCGCGCCGACCCAGGTTTGATCCCCAGCATCCCATATGGTCCCCTGAGCACCGCAAGGAGTAATTCCTGAGCGAAGAGCCAGGAGTAACCCCTGAGCATCGTCGGGTGAGACCCAAAAAGCAAAAAAAAAAAAAAAAAAACCTTGACCAATATGGCAGATTCTCTTGAATACTCTTGAATACTGGTTTCATACTCACTTACAAACTTACACAGTTTACAAGCTGCCTAGTAAAATACAAGTCTTTTGTTGGAACAACCTGATTCAACTCTTTTCATTATACTATTATATGGTTGTTATACATGAATGTGGATGTTCAGGAGGTCTCTTTCTTTAAAACTGTATTATGAATAACAGGGAAATTTAATTGTGTTCTAAAATCAACCTATAAATATAAACACTGTATTATATTTACAACCTTCCCCTGGTAATCTCTCTCTCCCTCTATTCCTCCCTCTCTTTCTATTTCTCTGTCTCTACTCATCCATGTATATTAAAAATATATGTGTTACTATCAGTCAACACACTCTTATTTGGTTTCTATGCATTTCTATAGTTTATGTCAATATGTCAAAGTTACATTTTTGTATCATGATGAATTTAAAGAAAATTTGACTCAGCATCTTAGTTTTTAAGATATTTACCATTGTCAAAAATTTTTATCTTGTGGAAAAAAATTAATTCTGCTTCTTAGCTAGAATAGAAAAAATTCAGATGCTTCTACTTAACATCACGCATATGAACTGGTTAGCAAAAGTCAAAATTTGACATCAATGTGCACTGCATCAGTGATAGCATGCATATATTCCAGTAGTATATGTAATGTAATATAATAATGTAATATAATGTAGTATTATGCAATGTCATATCATATCATGTCATGCCATATCATATCATATCATATATCCCATATGCATATATGGAATATATATTCATATGTATTCTAGTAATATATGTATATATAACATATATATACATTTTGGAATATATATGAAATATGATATACATTTCTCTATCTATCTATCTATCTATCTATCTATCTATCTATCTATCTATCTATCTATCTATCTATCTATCTATCTATCTATCTATCTATCTATCTATCTATTTATCTCTCTCTCTCTCTCTAGAAATAGCCATTGAATTGGTTCATAAACTCACACAGTTTTGCAAAGGTTGGATTCAATCTGTCACCCACTCATAATTCATCTATTCGAAGATGAGTACCTGATGATCTTGTCAGAGCTATCAGTGTCAGGTTCATCTCTATTTCCCCACAGCTCTCAAAAAAGTCAATGTATTCCAACTTTGTAGAGTATTTTTATTCAAGTAAATGACCACACATCTCTGTGTAAGAGGTTTAGATGAAGTATAATTGTATGTGATTGCTGTGACATTACATTTTCCTTCATTTGACAAACTTGGCCTTTTCATCAGTTTGTGCTGTTCCAGGTTTGAAAATTGGCCCACATCCAAAATCTCGGAAAGGATAATTATTTTTTTTATTGTAGCAGCTGTCCTTTACTTTCAGGCCATCCATAATTTATTGTTTTGATTGCATAGATTGAATAAGTATTGTTGACTTTCTCTATGACAATTTTATTTTATTTACCTTCGCAACTGGTTGCCACTTTGACCTTGATGTAGTTGTTGATTGTGAAAGACCACCTGGCTGTTCCTATGATAAGTTCTTTGCACCCCTATTGCTATCAGATAATCATTCTCTGCTGCTGTGTGTTTATTTTAAGCTATAGCACATAGAATAGATTCATTATGGAGTTTCTCAAAGATTCTTCTTCTTTTTTTTTTTTTTTTGCTTTTTGAGTCACACCCAGAAGTGCTCAGGAGTTTCTCCTGGCTCTGCACTCAGGAACTACTCCCAGCGGTGCTCAGGGGACCATATGGGATGCTGGGGATCGACCTGGGCCAGCAAGGGCAGGCCACATGCAAGGCAAACGCCCTACCCACTGGGCTATTGCTCCGTCCCCTCAAAGATTCTTTATGTGCCTTAAAACAGGATATTATTTTAAAATATTTTATCTAATAATCTTTTTTCTCCTAAAAATAGTTTGCTAATGAATTTTGTGACCTTCCGGCCTTCACAACAAATATACTAAGCTTTTGTTGTTAATTATGTTATGTTATCCCAATATTTTCTGAGGTGGTTTGGCTTTTCCTCTAGTCACTTCCTAAAAGTATCTCCTAAGCACTTGAGCTGTGTTACAGCCTGTATAAAATAATTCTATCTTATGAGAATTTTATCTTGAAAAATGTATGTTCTCTGTCTATTATACCAGCTTTTAAGAAATTAACCCATATGTACTTTTCAGGACCTTGCTGATATATTTTGTCTAGGTACTTTATACCTTTGTTTTATTTTTAACATCCCTGGCTCTGTAACATTGTGATTTGATCCTAATTATATAATGGACAAGACTTTATTTAATCCAGAAATAAGCATAACTTATAACACAAACATAAAAAGGAACATCAGATGTATTTTAAGCAGAAGTAGCAATGTAAGCTAATATTATTAGAGATAGACAAATTGCCTTGACTGACCAAGAAGATTTAGGAAATATGAGTTTTCAGATTATCACACATACCATTCCTGCGTCCTAATTCTGTGTCTTAGAATTCAGTTCATTTTAACCAAGTCCCTAATCTTGGGGTTAGGAAATTTAATGAAGCTAGTTACTGATTTCCCTGACTTCTAACTGTTTAAATAAAAGACTTTTTATATACTGCCAATTAGCACAATGATTACTTTATATTCATTTTATTTATTTTTTTAGTATTGCTTTCTCTTACTATGCCTTTCTTCATTACATTGATGACACTTAACATATTTAAATTTCAAATTTTTGTCTTAATCTTCGCAGTTTGAAATTTTTGATCTAGCAATAAAAGTCACCCAACACAACCATGTTCGTTCATGACTGTGGAAATCTCTGTCCTATGACATAGGTATTACAGTGATCTTTCCATATTTACTACGTAAGTATTGATACTAATAACATTGACATTTGGCTAGTAATGATCAACTTATGTAGTTCTGTTTTAGGGTATTTCAAAGAACAATTTCCCAATACCTTACACAGTTACCCAGGGAATGAAGGACAGGGGATGCTTCTTAAAAACAGGTCATTTATACAGGAGGACAGGGACTACACTTTGAACCTATATGAGATAGCTAAGGAAATCAAATGGCACAGAGGGAAATTAAGTCATAATGCTGTCCAAAACAGTCTGAGAACCCCACAGTTAACAAAAATTGAAGCTGGAACTCTATGCAAAAGCTTGTCACTATCACTTGGTTCATATTGTCCACACTGCTGGGGAATAAACCTTGGTTATAGCACTTTTTGGAGCTTCCATGAAAAACAAGAGTCTTTTTCATGGCACTTACTACCTAAAAAGTCAATAAATAATACATCATGACAAGAGAATGATATCTGTTACATTTTATTTGAGTTCATTTTGTTTCTGTTGTCTAACGATTAGGGTTATTTCTGGCTCTGTGCTCAGGAATATTCCTAGTGGGCTCAGGGGACTATATGGGATGCCAAGAATCGAACCCAGGTAGATTTTGCACAAGGCAAGTGACTTACTTTCCAACCCTGAGATATGATATTTTAAAATGAAAGATGGATAGTAGAAGAAAAGGTATAATATAATGTAGAAATACAAGTAACAATACTCCAAAAACAATAACTGTAAAACAATCAAAATATATTACCAGCAATGTAGGTTTCTGAATTTTAAACAAATATATAACATAAAAGAGTAAACATAGACAAAGAAATAGTTTTTTAAAAAAGACCCATAGCCTCAAAAAAGAACACACCTAACATTTGCATATGATTTGTGTGTACATTTAATATATATAAGAAATAGATGTGTGTATATGTACATACATGTATGTATATATGCATGTTTATGTATGTGTTTGTGTTACTAGCCTCACTGTCCCTTTATAGTATGTCAACAAAATTGGTAAATTTTAGTATTCAGAGTCTGAATATTGTGTTTTCCTTACTAGGAAAAGATTTTCTGAAGGCTGAAATTTTAGAACCAATTTAAAAGCTCCAGGCATGACTAGCTAGTAGAAATAAAAAGTAAAGGAAGTCAACAGAACATAGATTTATATAAAGCCAAACAATGAGAGCTATTTGAGAGTAAAAATCATAAAGAGTAGCACTGTTTTTGCATATAGAAAAATACAAAAAGTCTAGATAGCATTATAGACTTTTAAACTATGCAAAAAATAAGAGAAAAGATAGAAGAATATTTTAAAACGTATTTTATTGATTTGAACTAAGGAATTTTTTATGAACTACTCTTGAGGGTTCACTATGTATTTTTGAAAGCAGCATGATCAAGGCAGGTAATTGGGAGACTTTCCAGGAATAGAAACCTAGCCTCATATATCAAACTCTGTGTCTCTGTAACTTTAGGAAGCTCTCCACAAAAGCACAGCAATCTTCAGTATGCGGTGTCTTCAACTGTGTTTAGACATCCTTGCATGGAATTTTCAGCATGAGTTACATTGAGTTACATATTGGTCATCGAGAAACTTTTCAGCCACACATCTGTATTTGTTCATTGGCAGAGGGAAACATCTTTTAGTTTAAAAGTGAAATCTAAACCATGCATTATTTTTTGAATAAAATAGAGTACTATGGATTAAGATATGTTTCTCATTTTCCTCATAGTGTGTCTCTTTTATTGGACTGGTGAATTTTTGATTTGGATTTAATGGTGCTGCTAATTTCTAAATTTGTGTACTCTACATTAATTGAAGAAATTCACTTTCTTCATTTCGAGTGAGATCACGTTTCTCTGAGCTACAAGAGCGCATATGACTGAAAATATTCTTGAACATGGTGGTTGAATCTGAACTTTGATTTGTTTTTTTTTTCTATTTTGGGTCACACGGGCAATGCTCAGGGAATAATCCTGACTCTGTCTGCACTCAGAAATTATTCCTGGTATTGTTCATGGGACCATATGGGGATTGAACCCGGGTCGGCTGCATGCAAGACAAATGCTCTACCTCTAAACTCAGTGTTATTACATTTCAGTTTTCTTACCTACCGGCAGCATTACAACATCAGGGAAAGTCATAAAGAGCAGTGGTAGCTGGAAACTGAACACCTGAAAATGAAAATGCGTCATTAATATCACCTGAAACTAAACAGGTTAGAAAATAGACTCATTTATAACGAAATATTAAATAACATGGAAAACATTTGAACAACAACAAAAAATATCTTGAAGGTTCAGGAAGACATAATTGAAATAATATAAAGATGGTAGATGTAAGGTATTAAAATAGAACTACCAATATAAATATGTTACTATGTTGGACCAAAGCAACAGTACAGTGGATAAGGTGCTTGCTAGGCATGCAGCAGACAGGTGTGATTCCCAACAACCTGTATGGTTCCTTGAGCTTGAAGGAGTTATCTTTGAGCTCATAGCCAGCAGTAAGACCTAATAGCCTCTAGGTATGCCCTGCAAATAAAAATAAATACTCAAGTAAATAAATCTAATGCGGAAATAAAAGTGTCAAGGGAATCCACTATGCATAAAGCTATTGATATTTTATTCTAATTGATGTAGGTATGTGAGATACAGTATCTATCTTGCTTTAAAGTTCAATTATTAAAAATTTAATTATTTGGTGCGGATTAGGTCATTCCACATACTTTATGTCAGCTTATAGTATTTTCAGATATTTTTCCTTAAAAGTTCTAGTAACTTTGCTGTAGTTATATGGTTCTTCCAGAACACCTGTTTATTAAACTCTTTTTTAACTTTACTTTTACCCTACTATTGCGACTCACTGCCACTCATCATATTCCTGTCATTCTTGAAACTCACTCTCCACTCTATTCTACTCAACCTCCTCTTTCGAATCACTCCTCTTTTATTTCTGTGAGAGCTTTCTACCAAGATGCCATTAACATGTGCCTGTCAGGTTTAGCTGTCACTCAACCAACTGATGTTCTTTTTTCCATCCTTAACCAATTTAAGCCCCCAGATCAATCATAAAACTCTCTTACTTACACCTCAACTACCGCCTCTCTCATTTTTCAAAGTACAGATTTAAAAAAAAGCTTAGGCCTGTTTATATGCAGTTCTATGATTTCTGTTACCTGACACCCATGCAGATAAAAGTGACTGTATAAAAATAGACCACCATTAATCAAATTCCTGAAGAAATTGAAGAAAAACAGAAGAAAAACAGACCTTCCATTCTTCAAATTCCTGATACTACCCTCAAGTGGATTTCACTGCAGTCTTACAATCATTTTTTTATTGTAATCATCCTATATTGAACCCTTATCTCCATATCCTAGATGACTTGAAACTTGCTTCTTCTTCTTCTTCTTCTTCTTCTTCTTCTTCTTCTTCTTCTTCTTCTTCTTCTTCTTCTTCTTCTTCTTCTTCTTCTTCTTCTTCTTCTTCTTCTTCTTCTTCTTCTTCTTCTTCTTCTTCTTCTTCTTCTTCTTCTTCTTATTTTCTTCTTCTTCCTTCTTCTTTTTTTCTTTTCTTCCTTCTTTCTTCTTATTTGTTCTTTTCTTCTTCTTTGTCTTCGTCTTCATCTTCTTTCCCTTCTTCTCCTCCTCCTTCTCCTTCTCCCTCTCCTCCTTCTCATTCTCATTCTCCTTCTCCTCCTCCTTCTCCTTCCCCTTCCCCTTCCCCTTCTCCTCCTTCCCCTTCTATTTCCCCTTCCCCTTCTCCTTCTCCTTCCCTTCTTCTCCTCCTCCTCCTCCTTCTCCTCCTCCTCCTTCTTCTACGTCTCCTTCCCCTTTTCTCCTTCTCCTTCTCCTCCTCATTCTTTTCATTCTCCTTATTTCTCCTTCTCCTCCTCCTCCTCCTCCTCCTCCTCCTCCTCCTTCTTTCTTCTCTCTTCCTTCTCCTCCTTTTCCTACTTCTCCTTACCCTTCTTCTTTGTAATTGTCTTATTCTTCCAGCTTCCTCTTCTCCAATATTGGTTCACACCCTGTGTTTCTCAAGGCTTACTCTTATCCATGCACTCAGTGATTAACTCCAAAACTTTGTGGGGACTATTAGTAGCCAGGATATTAACCCAGACCACGTACATGCAATCCAAGTGTCTTGCCCTTTGTATACTCTGGACCCTGTTCCTCTGTTTTGATACCTTGAGTCACATCTTCAAACTTTCTCTGATAATCATGAAGCTAAATAATCAAAATTACACTTCACAGGGAGCCACAGCATCTAAAATTTGATGTTCTTCTATGCTGAGTCTTATTGTCCCTTGCTCTATGTATTTCTATCAAAAGGTAGAACACTTGTAAACTTGATCACATTTAATATATCCCGCTAATAGTTCTTCCTTATCTTATAAATATAACCGAATTTGACTTCTCAATTATATCATTTTATTATACCAATAAATACATAATGATATTTGCATAATAAATTGTAATGATTTTTAAAATTAAAATCATCTTATTTTGATCTCCCTTCTTGGTAATATTACTATTCCATTTCCTTGGTCCTCTTTAAAGCAAAATATTCTGCAAAATATACTATATGCATATTTTATTATTTGTTCAATATAGCTTATCATTTACCTATGTCATTCAATTCCCTGCTCTCATTCTTTGACTGAAACTACCTTTTTCATCATCATCAGTGAATTCTATCACAGAGCAAATAGTATCCAGCAACATGCAGTTATCTTAGGGGACATTGCTGACAATTTTTTTTTATCCTTGACAACCTAATTTCTTTAGGTGTTTACTCAAACAGTTCTGCTCTTTCAAATTTATTTTTATTTTATATACTCTTGTTATTTCTCAGTATTCCTGAAAGTTCTTCTCCCCCTCTCCTAACCTCATAAAGGACCATACTTAATTCGGTAATCTCATTTCTTATCTGTCTAAAATACTTGTGTGGTCTTCTATTATATGCGTCTGCTATGATTGATGTGACTAAAATCATGTTTTATTCCTAAATATACATCTTGACATCAGATTTTACTTTTATATACAGAAAGGCTTACCTGAAATTCACTGTTCTAGATGCAAGTTAATGTCAAATAAAACTATTTATCATCAGCCTTGCTGTTCGCAATAATTGCTTAAACACCACAGTCCTTCCAAGCTATCTCATTTTATGGTAATTTAATACTTCTAGTTGCAAGAGGCTTCAACTTGAAGTAACTGTAAATTTCTTTCTTTCTCAAAAGCAACTTATCAGAGCTTTCGGTGACTATTTTCAAATTAATTCTAAATCTGATATTATTTACCCATTTATAATATTACTACCCTGGACCCATAATATGACCTTTTTTAAATTCATCAATAGACTTATAATTTGCTTCTATGATTATGGTCCACAAAATTCATCCTCTTTAGCATTTATTTTCAATATATTTGTCATAATAATCTAGCAGATTGTGTGATTCTTCGTCTCAGAATACATTCATGTCTCTGCACTTGCTCTTTGAGAAGATCTTAAGATCATATCACGACCCAATAATTTTACATTATTTTTCTAAAGCTGTCTTTCTTCTCCCATTAAATTCTCTTTCGCGGCGGAGCGATGGCCCAGCGGTAGGGGCGTTGCCTTGCACGCGGCCGGCCCATGCCGGCCTGGGTTCGATCCCGGAATCCCATATGGTCCCCGAGCACCGCCAGGAGTAATTCCTGAGTGCAGAGCTAGGAGAAACCCCTGAGCATTGCCAGGTGTGACCCAAAAAGCAAGCCAAAAAAAATTTTTTTTTGCAGCATCGAATTTTCACTAATAATTTCTTCAATTATTTCAGAGAAACCCTTAAGGTAGAAACTTCATGCTGATTATTTCCTATGTCTGGATCTTGTTTGAGCTAGAAATGTATATGAATTTATTTATCATATACTACAAAGCTTAACTTAAAACTTTACCTCTCTATAAAATAAGATATGACACTTTATTAAAATGAGTTTCCCTTGTGAACTTACACATAACTTGCAGTAATGTGTAAAACTTTAAAATTATTTGTTTATCTAATGCGCAATGCATTCAAAATTAGTTTTTATATTTTCTTCTTACAATTGCCATCCAAGCAAAAGGAAAGCAGCTGATTGAGTATATTTCTCTGCTTTTGTTAACAAATACCTTACAAATTCCAGGATCTGTGCCTGACATGGATGGATATTAAATATTTATACTTCTTGAGAAAAATATTAAACCATAGTAATGGGATTAGTTAACTAATATTCTTTCGACATCAACATTAAGGTCTCATATTTAGTAAAGTGTGTAGGACAATTGCCTTTCATGATGTCAACTTAGGTTTGATCTCTGGCCTCACAATCTGGGATTAATCCCTGAGAGCAGAGTGAGGAGTAAGTATGATAACTGCCAGCTGTGTCCAAAATATATAAATAAATGATCTTATTGTATAATGATAGTGTGACCAGAAGTGACTAAAGCCTCTCTAAATGTACAAAATGTGATTAAAATTTGAATCCTATAATACCTACTCAGAATTAATTAATATTTTGATGACTTGCTATCTTTGTTATTTTTATTAAAATAATAATACATTGCATATTATACACAATTCAGCTGTGCCTCATTAAAGTAAATATTCACATATATTTGTTTGTATGTCAATGTCAGGAAATGTTGCTGCTGGCTGACTCACCGTTGGATGTCACATATGACAGAATGTACTAGCAAAAATACTTATTATTGTGAGTTTTTACATTGCAGTTTAGCTTAACGCTGTTTAACAAAGTGAGGCATTGCTAATGAACCTTCCAGACAGTGAGAAAGACAAATTGTAATGCCATTATCCATGTGTTAAGTTCACCACATCTCTTGTGATACTAGTTGGTCTTGATGCCATATACACACTACATATTATTTTTTACATGTGTTTATTTATATGTCTCGTTTCCCTGATCATAATACCCTAAGGACCCTGTGTGGTACTATAAATGTCAGCATTTAATCTTTTGAGAGGAGCGATAGAACAGAAGGTAGATTTATTGCCTTACATATGCCTGGCCTGGGTTTTAATCCCTGGACCCTTCAGGGAGAGTTAGCTGAGCACAGACCTATAATGAGGCCTGATCAGGGCCGAATATTGCCCTCAAACAAGGACAAATAAATAAATAGGTAATTTAAATAGGTAGCAATAAGTATCCTATTGTGTTTCTATACCATATTTACTTTATTCAGTAATATTGGTTACATAGCTGTTTGCAGCTCTTAATAAGAGTTTAAAAAATTATTTCCAGCTCTTATAAAAGGAATGCTGCAAAGAACCATGAGTGCCCATGTATAAATAAAATAGGATTGTTGTGTATTTTTGTACTTTCAGTAGATACTCAGGATTATGATGACTTAGAGATTGATATTGAGATTTTCATTTTGTACTTTGCTTAGAAATTGCTATACCGCTTCTTTTCATGACTGTACCAATTTATCCTATAACCATACTATACAGGATTCCTATCAGCCCTAGTTTTCACTCATGCTTTTGTAGTATCTACTTTGCTTTCTTGTTTGTTTAATATTTTTTATTTTTTTAAATTTGAGCCCTGTGAATTACAAAGTTCATCCATAGTTTAGTGTCAGGCATACAGTGTTCCAACCCCAGCCCTATCACTTTTGCCAACTTACCTCCATATACTCTTTTTTTCATACCCACTCACTCCCCCCAACCTTCTCTATGACAGACTCTTTTCTTTTATTAAAACACTGTGATTTACATTCAAAATTCTGTTACTATGGCTTATTAGTGTTAGATAATTTAGCTCCTTCAACTGCATTGGTATGGATTTCTTTCAACTTTGAGTTGACTGAATTTCTCTCTTTCCATGGCCAATGCAGAGTGTAAGTTTGAGGTCTTCCACTACCAGGCTCAGTTATGACAAACCTAATAATTTGCCTGGACACCTCGTCCCACCTGAAGCTTTACTAATTTCTAGATTTCTCCTTGGTTCTTAGAGTCTTACAGGCACTGAGTGTAGAGCCCTACTTTCCTGCCTGCTTGATTTCTGATCTGATGAGTTATTTGTCAAATAAGACAACTGAGTGTGTCCCTACTATTCAGGCTATCATCCTTACCACATAATGGTACTTGAATGTGACAGGTTTAATTCCTACCCATTTAGTTGCCAGGAGATTTTTATTGTGGGTTTGGGAGGGTCACATCAATTAATTATGATTTGTAGATTTCCCACCTGACCAGAGTATGTGAGGTGAGTGGTTTAACATGCTGCAGAGTTCTGCTTATTGGCTGGGTCACTAGAGTTAGGAAATAGGTGTCTGCATTGGCTCAGAAGAGAGGAGAGTGGTTCCCTTCAGCACATCTAATTGGGAGGTTTTAAGAGTCATGTCAGTCATCAGGAATTCCTAGACTGGGGTGTGGGCACCCAAAGAAACTAGCAGCACCCTAGGAGTGAAGGCACTCCAGTTGCTTAGCTATGAGGATTCCAAGTTTCTCCTCTAATTTTGGATAATAGGAACTTTCATAGGTGGGAGAAGATGAACACTTGATCACTTAATCACTTGACATCCCGTTATTCATCAATTTGCTTGAGCGGGCACCAGTAACATTTCCATTTGTCCCTATCACATGACAGTGGAGCCCAATGGCATCTGCTTGCTCCAGGAATATGAAGAGCCTCAAACTGTTCGTTCAGGGTCTTGACAAAGACCCAGGTCTCTGCGGGTTATGTTAATGCAGGGGAATAGTGGAGTCAAAGAGATGTGCCTGGAGCCGGAGGTTCTTTGTCCTTTAGTTATTTCTTCAATGCTCTTGAAGGCGATCCATGCTGCTCTCTTCCTTCTGCACAGCTCAGGTGCTAGGTTGTTCATCATGTTGAGTTCTCTACCTAGGTACACATAACTGCTGAATTCAGAGATGTTTGTTCTGTTGAGAGTGATTGGGGCTCCTGGAACTAGTTCATTTTTCATGAACATGGTTTTGTTGAGATTCAACTATAGACCTATCTTTCCACATTGTAGGTCGAAGTCAGCCAGCATTTTTGCCACGTGGCTAATGTTTGGTGTTATTAGAATGATGTCATCAGTGAAGCAGAGGTGGTGTAGTTAGTTGCTGACCATTTATCTTCACTCTCATTCCTTCCCATTCTAATTGTTGCATGACATTCTTGAGCGTGGTGTTGAAGAAATTCAGTGAAATGGTATCACCCTGCCAAACCCCTCTTTTGACATCAATGATCAGTTCCGTGTAGAATGGTGAGATTCTGGTGGTGAATCCATAATACAGCTCATGAAGGATCTTGATGTATTAGATTTAAACCCCCTGTTTGACTAGGGCATTGATGACTGCTTCAGTCTTAACAGAATCAAAGGCTTTCTTTAAATCAATGAACATTGTCTAGACAGTAGCATCTTGAACTCCCTGCAAACCTCAATGAACTTGGTTACTGTGTCGATATGGTCAATTGTGCTGAATCCTTTTTGAACCCTGTTTGCTCACATGGTTGTCCTCCATTTAATGTTTTTACCAATCCTGTTAATGATGACTCAAGTGAACTGCTTGTAGATGACAGACAACAGGCAGATCAGGCGTTAGTTGCCAATGTCATGAATGTTTCCCTTCTAGAACAGTAGAACTGTCCTGCTGGTTTTCCATTGGAGGACACCTTGCATTTAGACAGGTATCGTGTGAAGAGCTGAGCCAGTGTATTGATGAGTACTGATGGCAGATTCTTCAGATGTTCAGGTCTGACTTTGTCTGGACTAGGTGCTGTTTGCTTCTTTACCAATGAACTGGCATATCGTATTTCAGAAGGGAGAATGTTTGGAAAGAAGTATCCATCCTGCAAAATTTGGTATGTGCACAGGTGAATGTGGCTAACAAAGAGATCTGAGTAGTAGTCATGGATGATCTTCTCCATTGCCTTTCTGGAAGATGTGATCGATCCATCAGGACGTCAGAAGGAAGTCATATTGGTCTTATAGTTGGCAAAGGACAGGCAGGCGTTGCAAATGCTTTTCATGGCTTCTGCTGCATCAGCCAGTATTGCTGCGCTTCCCTCTTTGAGGTCTTTATTTATCGCTTCTCTGCATTGCTTTGCAAGCTTGGACATTAGCACATGGTTGCCTGAGGCTCGGCGCCTTACCATGTTGGCGAATGAGCTTGAGAGTTTTTGAAGACAGACATCTTTTTTGTGGCTTTCTTTCTCTCGGCATTCTTCACACAATCATGGAGGTGCTGAACCAGTAGGTTGTACTCTTCATCGATGTCATCAATGATAGCATCTTCCAATGTTGCTGCAATGGTGCCAAAGAGTTCCCAGTAGGTGGTCGTTCTGGGAGTTCTCTTCTTAAACTTTGCAGCCTCTTTTCCCCCCATTGCGTGAAGTAGAATTTTGAACGAAGGAGACGGTGTCCGATCCTGTTTGGAATTTTTGGACAATAGCGACATTGGTCAGGCAAAACCATCAATTGAAGATGACGAGGTCAATTTTTTGTGGAACAGTCCACCAGGAGATTCCCATTTCCAACATTTAGATTCAGCCTTCTGGAACTTTGAGTTCCCATGAATGGTCTTGGTCGACATGATGAACTCAGATAGTCTCTCACCCTGTTCTTTCCATTCTAGGTCATAGGTTCCAATGTGGAGTTCTTTGGCCGATCTTCTTGGTCCTATCTTGGCATTAAAATCACCGACGATGATCTTGTAGAAGGTATGATCCTTATAGAACTCCTCCAGTTCCATGTAGAATTTCTCAATTTCTTCTTCCTTGTATGTGGATGTTGGTGCATAGACAAAAAGATAGAAGCTGCCAGCAGTGGACCACATCTCTTCAAGTGTAATTTCCTATCTGGTGTGTTAAACTTTCAAATGAATCAATGCTCACAGCCAGGTTTGTGTTGACTGGGACACCGCCACCACCACACGGAGTTCTTCTGCCTGTCAAAAATCGTGATAGTATTGATGCTTCCTTGTCTTGGTCAACCAATTATTTCTGTACTTGATCTTTCAAGCTTGCACCGTCAGGTCCCTAGATATATGCTTCAGATGGCAGCGTACAAGCATTGAAAGTACAGTCATTTTAGTCCTTCTTCGCTTTGGTAGCCATAGGTTGGCCTTGAGATTTCATCAGCCTCTCCTCGCTTGGCCTTCTTAGCGATGCTGTATTTAGGGCTCTTTTACGGTCAGGGGACAGAATTCATTGTTTTTACTGGTTTTGGCATATCGAATACGTGATGGAGAGTTTGCCAGGCTCTGCTGGGTGGGCAGGATACTCTCAGTAGCTTGCCTGCTCTCTGAGAGGGGCTTGTATAACATTCTTGGTAATTTACAGATAGGGAGAGCTGGTAGCAGCCCTACTGGGTGTATCTGTGTCTCTGGAGATGATATTTTGTTTTAATTTGTATTTCCCTAATAAGAAAAAATGATGAAAATATTTTATATAACTATTGTCCATTTGTATCTTCTTTGAAAAATTTTGAACTTTTTACTTAAAGTATAAGCATAGTAATTATTATAACTCTAAAATGTTAGCTCTTCAAGTGTATTACAGCCATTTCATAACTATTTATAATTTTTTAGAAATAAACTTCTTAGAAATAATTAAGTTGTGAAAATTAATTTTTCCAAAACTAGGATGACTCCCTACTAATTTTGACCAAATATGCAGAACATTATATATATATATATATATATATATATAGAACACATATATATTGCACCTATATATATTCAATACATAAAACACACATTTTGATTATATAGTAATTTAATCTCTGTACTGTTAAATTATTAAAATTTTTATAGGTTTTTCTTTGAGGCAAAACACTGGGTTTATTTAATATACTATGTTTAATAGCATATTTTCATCTAATAAATGTACTCATAATAGAGTTTGATCTAAACTTGTTTTTACTAATACTTGATGGCAAAACTATAAGAATATATTTATTTTATTCATTTTAAATAAATTAAATTATTTATCAATATATGTGACTAAGAATTGGTTGTATACATTAACTAACTATAGTTTATAGTACTTAATCTGATGATGAATTGGAGTAAATATTACTAGAAAATAAATGAAAACTCTAGGTCTGAAAAGTATATTTCTAAACGGCATTTAAAATCTGATTTAGGGGCCGGAGCTATAGCCCAGCGGGTAGGGCATTTGCCTTGCTCGCGGCCATCCTGTGCCGGCCCAGGTTCAATCCCCGGCATCCCATATGGTCCCCGAGCACCGCCAGGAGTAATTCCTGAGTGCAGAGCCAGGAGTAACCCCTGAGCATTGCCGGGTGTGACCCAAAAAAAAGCAAAAAAATAAAAATAAAAATAAAATTGTATTATTCATGGAAAATGTTTTGATACATTTGTAACTTGGATGAATGAAATTCTCTATTCAGCACAATTTAATGAGTTCTTAATCTAATTTAGAATTATAGTGCAAACTTTATTTTTGTCATGGGACCAGTAATACTAGATTGTTTCACAAAAAGACAAGAGTATAAAGGAAAATTTATAGATGTATATAATTATAAATGTTAAGCTTGCATGTTATAATGACAGGAAAATGGAGTATCTGAAAGAATGGTGCTTAACACTCATTTATTTGCCTTAATCAAAGGAGTTATTTGAAAATGTGTCATCTGTTCTTTTAGCAAGAGAATCATAAAATTAGCCCCTATTAAGATTTTTCATGATATTTTCAGAACCAAAGCAACCAATAAATCTGTCATTTCTATGGAATTGAATCCTAGAAATGAGGAAGTAGTGGAAAATTATCTTAAGGACGCTTAAAAGATTCCTGATAAAAGTGAAAAATCAGGTGATTAATACCTTGCATTCATAGATTGTTATACATTGTCAAAGTTAAGTTAATTGTCTTTTTTTATCTCTTTCTCCATGCTTTAAAACTGAGAGCAAAATACAGGAAGTTCATGATTTCGCATAAAAAAGCATCTTTTTTTTTAATTTGATGAGTCAACATCAGCATTTGCTTGAAAAAAATATTTCTTTTCTGTGCTGAGAAAGTAAAATTTTTAAAAAATGAACAAAATAGGCTGAAGAAATTCAATAGTGTCTTTACAGCACCCCAAATGGTTCATTGAGCCCCACTGGAAGTGATCTCTTAAGTACAAAACCTCAGTAAGCCCCAAACACTGCAGTGTGTAGCTCTAAACACAAAACAAATGAAAAAGAACAAAATCAAAGAATCATGACATTTCTTTGTATATAGCACTGTCAATCAAACTATAAGAAATAGCTGACTTTTATGAAATGCTCAATATTATTATAAAAATAATATGCTAACAAATATATAGTTTCTTTTATTATGTTTTATATATACCAACTTTAGTGATACTAATATTAATAAGTTCTGATAATACTTATTATTGACCTCAATAATACTATTATTGTCAATAATACTTATTATTGACTCTTATCAATTATAGACCTCATTCCCATGACCTGATGAAATGGTTTGAGGCTCTTTATGTTCCTGGAGCAACCAGGTGCCTTGGGCTCTACTAGCATGAGACAGGACATATGGAGATGTTACTGGTGCCCGCTCAAGCAAATCGATGATGAACGGGAAGACAGTGGTACAGTGGTACAGTGGTATGTTTTATATATTCATTCATCATCTACTACACATAGTCATGCCCACTATATTTCTAATTGTTTCTAGATACTTTTATACAAATCCGTTATTCTATTCTTTTATACAGCCATTATTCTATTCAGTTCTGTTACTAAGATGTTTTTAAAGTTTCAACTATATATTTTGTGTAAACATATGGGTCTATTTATATTTTATTGCACAGCATCTTAAACAAGTTAAAACTTATAAAATTGGGGCTGGAGTGATAATACAGTGGTTAGGGTATTTTACTGATTCAATCCCTATCATCCTAAACCCCTGACAACTGTCAGGCATAAATCCTCAGTGTTGAGCCATGAGTAACCCCTGAGCATCACTGGGTGTAACCCAAAAAAATAAACAGAAATACTTATAAAGGGTTTTAATACATATTAATAAGTAGTCTATTGCTTCTAGTGATTGTAGTGTTTCTGATTTGTCTATGATTGCTGGTTTAAAACTTTACTGATTATTACATAAACTGAGCTAAAACCTATATTTTTAGGCAATATCTTATTCTAGTTTATATTTAAAAACAGAAATAAGTATCAGGAGAAATATTACAGAGTTTAAGGGTGTTTTTCTTTCCTTAGACCAATCTTGGTCAATCCCTGGCTCTGCATGTGTTCCCTTGAGCAATACCAGGAATGGTTCTCAGAGCCAAGAGTAATCACTAAGCACCTCCTGGTGTGTTCCCCAGACAAACAAACAACAACAACAACAAACAATAACTAGTAACTGTACTGGAGAGCTATGCATAGGTTATGGTTATAACCTTCCATGTAACTACTTTCGGTTTGTTTAGTTCACTATCACTATCATATCTTCCCGTTAATCATCTATTTGCTAGAGCGGGCACCAGTAATATCTCCATGTATCCTGTCTCATTTTAGTAGAACCAAAAGGCATTCGCTTGCTCCAGTAACATAAAGAGCCTCAAACAATTATATTAGGTCACGGGAATGACCTAATATAAATGTTACTGATATTTGGCATATCAAATACTACACGAGCAGTTTGCCAGGCTTGCTGTGTGGGTGGCATACTGTTGTAGTCACATCTAAATAAAGCATTTATTGATGAACCGCGAGGCAGCTAGCGGGCTGGGCTGTGATAGTCTGGTCTGCTGGGTGGAGTTGTGACAAGAGGGAAGTCCGGATGTGGAAAATGGCGGGCCCGAAGGAGTAGGGGAGGGTGATCTGGCTTGTTGTGAGGCTCTGCTGGGGTGGCAGGCCAGGGCTAGAACCCGCCAGGCCTCCCGGCGCCTCATGAGTTTAGTTACCTGGAGCATTTCCAGGAATCAGTCCTGAGCAGAAAGTCAGGAGTAGCACCCATTGCCCAACCCCTTAAATAAATAGAATCAGGCTTTTTGCCACCCAAATATTGACTTTATTTTTACATATATTTCTATAATTGTCTTATTTGCATTATGCACTTATATCTATGCAGATATTCATCTCTATATTTGTCAAATAGTATTGCATCCTGTGTGGTTATGAAAATAAAATTTATACAATCTCTTAAAACAAAAAATATACCGATTGAAATATAGTGAAACACTTGAATATTCATAGACAATATACTGTTACTGTAGTTGAATCGGTATGAACATAACTCTAGTCATGAATTATTCTTAATAGGTCAATGACAAACGGAGTTATACTGCTTGTTTTGTCCTTAAAAGCATGTCCTTAAAAATAGACTCATCAATGACACACTATTTTGAAATAGGGAAAGAGAAAACAGAAAAAGCTTAAGAGCAATACCGTGTAATTTATATGGTTGGCTTTATCATTTTGTTGTAATCTTATTTCATGCATAATTTGCATGCATAATGAAAATTGCATCATCAGTAATTTGTTGGCATTAAGAATTTTACCCTTAGTTGAAGACGACACTTAACCATGTACTAAATGTACTTAACTATGTACTGAATACGAAGTACCTGTGTATGTATGAATTACCTACACAGGTAGGTAATTACCTACAGTTTCCCAATCTGCAGAAATATGAAATACCTACAGTGCCCCAATATGGAAGTCATAGGAATGGGATTTACTCCCATACACTCTTATTCTATACTCCATCTCTGAAACCATCAGTCATTGAACAGTCCATAATTAATGTGCAGTACAAGCAAGTGTGCATTAATTGGCAAACAGGGCAAATACCTGATTCAGTGCCAATGAGAAATCCCAGTGTACAAACCATAAAGGTCAGAGCCTAGGGAAGATTTCATGGGTAAAGTCATATATTTAAAAGATTAGTACATATTTAACATATATCAAACTGTTGTATAGATGTCACAGATAAAAAGAATTTCTTTTAAAGGAACTTCTTTCATCCCTTAGGTATCCAGATAAAGAACTGTGGTTGCATTTTATTTGTGGAAAGTCATGAAGAATTTTAAGAGTGAACTGCAATAATACATTTTGGTGTGCCATCTTCATTCTTAGATAAAATATAAGATTCTTGGAACTAATAAAGGATTTCTATGTAAGTAGATATACCGCCTTTCATAAATTGAGAGGAAAGTAAAGGTATTATGTGAGATACTATTTATATTAAAATTCCATTCTGAAAAGTATGAAGTTATTTGTAATATTTTAGTATTTAATGAAGTATGGGCTTATAGCATACAAAGAAAAAATATGAGTATCTAAGAGGACATGTAGAATATTCTAATTTAAGCAATTCCATGAGATCCAAAGACACATGTGTGGGGATTTATGCATAAGTTTTATGTGTATAATGTTCCCTAAAATTTATTATTTTAAAACATTCTTAAGTTATATTTATAACACATTGGTGTTTTTGAAACCTATTACATTGTTCTGAAATACTGATATGTGACATCAAGAATATCATTATTATTAACATTTCAAGATTTCCAGAAAATACTTCACCATGGATTACTATGCCAATTTTTTTATATATTTGACTTTAATATTATACTGGACTGTATAAACAAAAGAGAATCATTAAAGGAGGAAGGAAAGAAGGAAAGAGAGAAGGGAGAAAGGGAGGGTTCATCTTTTTTAGTTAATCACCATGAAAAATACAATTCTTAAAAAATGAAAAAAGAAGAAAAAAACACTCTTTCTAAACTGAGATTCAGCAAAGTAAGCATAAAGCAAAAATTAAAGGAGAATATTATATATCTATCTGAAGACACATAAAAAATAAGCACAGTTTGAGCATGTGCAGATAAGACATCTTGGATTTGTACAAACCCTTGCCAGAAAGCATCTTATAATTTATCAATCAACTATCAAAAATGAACAGTCTTTAGCACAATTTGGTAAAAGATATGTTACAAATATGTTGGTATCAATTCTTGTTAGAAAAAATTATATTATGTGAGACCCTATTATTGTTCAACATTACTCTGATTAAATTTAGTCTGGCATATTTAAACTAGTTATAAAAAAGACTAATATTTGTTTCTTTTTTATTACACAATTAGATAAAAATGCTAATTCTGCTCTGGTAGCCATCTTTTAGTTCCCCAAAATTATATATATTCTCACACCATCTTCCTAACTTAATAGGTGTCATATATTTAAATGGTCAACATTCCTTTGAGAAATGCACCTTCAAATGAAATTCATATGGAGTATTTTGTACTTAACTGGTCACTTGTAATATTTATTAATGCATTTATAATACAATGAAGATGAAAATAGTACATAAAGTCATAAACATAAAAATCCTAGATTGGCCCAGAACAATAGTATAATAATTAGGGCACTTGCTTTGTTCCAGCTAAATCAGGTTCAGGACTGGCCCCACATAAGGTCATCTAAGACATCCCAGAGTGTACCCTGAGCACACAGCCAGGGGGAACCCAAGTACAACATGACACAGATGAGAGACGAGCAAAGAAAGAAACCAACAAAAATCTCAACTTACACAACTGAACTGCTGTATTTACTACTGTGACGAACATCATCTGCCTCATCGGAGCCAAGACACTCAATGATTTTTTGTAGCAAAAAAAAGCTTCTTTGTTTTAAGAAATGGGGAATTTTTTTTATTAAAGTGTAGCTATTTTATAGATTTCCCCAATAAAAATCTTAACAAACTTGATTGAATTTCATGTGGAAGTTTTGTTTTTTATTTTAAGAAGAAAAAAAAGAAATACTCAGAACAATTGGACCAGAGGGGATTCTTTTACAGCAAGTTTTAAATAGACGATTGTTTACTTAGAGAAATTGTTTTCAAATTGCAGTGTGCAGCAGAATCTGGAGGGGCTTGTTCAAGAAGAGCTTGGGGGTCCCACCCCGGAATTTCTGCTTCAGTGAGTCTGAGGTGAGATCCAAAGGAGATAACTTTTACACTCAGTGACTTACGTGATTTCTTGATTGCATGAATAATGTATTCTTAATTTAAGACTCTGTACTCAGGATTATAAATGATGCTGATAATCTATAAGCTTTCTCTTACTGAAATACTAGCCTGAAATCGGAAAGTAAACTACTACATGACTTCCTACTGCTGCTTATCAACCAGGCTTGAAAATGACTTACATCACAAAAAAGATAAACGAAAATTCAAGACAGCTAAAAATTTGTCTGTTTTTAAGGTTTTTAAGGTAAGCCCTGAACACTGCCAGGTGTGTCTCTTCAAAAAATATATCCAAAAAAGAAAAAAGCAAACAAACTAAAACAACACAATTATGAACAACTATCTGCTAATATCTTTACTATGGATACTTTACCTCCAAAAAGATATTTTGTATGAGGACTTTGCTGCCAAAACAAAAGTAAGAATAAATAGAAAATCTCAATTGACCAATAAGAAGTATAAAATGAAAGAGTAATAAAAATCCTTGCAGTGTCTTCATGTAGAAAAAAATAACTCCAGGAGAAAATGGGTTTACTGGTGAATTTTATAAAATCATTAAAGAAAAACTTAAGCATATTATTTCAAGAATCTTCCAAAATTAATGATTACTTTCCAAATAAATTTTATGTGTTTTTTTATAAAACCAACATATGATAATACGAATACACACACACTCACACTCACTATCACACTCACTGATGCCGCTGCAAGCCACAAGTTGTGCTGAACCTAGAAGCAAAATTTCTCAACAAAAGACCAGCAGTTTGGCGCCTCTGATACATTGGAAAAACCATACATCATGACTGAGCGGGTTTAACTCAGTTCTCATGTCTATTTGTATTATATTTGTCTTTCCTCTCTGATATATAACTCTGCCTTGATATACTTTTATTGATCACTGTATCACTGTATCACTGTCTTCCCTTCATCATCGATTTGCTCGAGCAGGCACCAGTAACATCTCCATATGTCCTGTCTCATGCAAGTAGAGTCCAAGGGCACCTGCTTGTTCCAGGAACATAAAGAGCCTCAAACCATTCCATCAGGTCATGGGAATGAGGTCTATATTTGTTACTGGTATCTGGCATATAAAATATGACACGGGTAGCTTGTTTTCAACATAATCTTACATTCAGAGAATAAATCCCACTCAGTTATAAGTAAATAGCACAAATGAATAATTGCATAAATAAATACATAATTCAAGGGAAGATTAAAAGGGGAGGATGCTCGTGCCTTTTTCTCGTATTTTCAGTAAGAATTAAAAGCAAATAGAAATCTATGACCAATTGGATATGTGCATACAGCTTTCAGCATATAATATAATCATTTGTTAAAAAAGTGTCAGCATAGAAGATAGTAAGAGTTTATCAGCAGTGGGGGAAGAACAAAGGAGACGACGAGGTGGACTTTAGTGCAGGAAAGAGCAGAGGAATGCAGTTGAATGACAAACACTGCCGTTGCTGCCATTGGGAGTGTTTCCTGAGAGTCCTTGTTCAGGTTGTCGCTTCAGTGTGAGTTACCTCTGGCAACACTGTCAGTGAACACGGCCTCCGGGGAGGACGTCCAGCCGCAGTGGAGGATGACAATTTAAAGGAAGCGGTGGTAGGTACTGACACTCTGGCTCACTCCCCATGGCTAATAAATAATTGAGAATCCAGCCTCACTACTCAGGCACATTTATCAGACTTGATTCTTTCTTGTCACATCCACAGATCATCACTGTGTCACGTGCTGCTACAGCAGTGCTTTACAGATTGCGCTGAAGCTGCCCCGAAGCTGGAGAAGTCCCTGTTCTCTCCCAAGAGAGACCTGACTGTCATCACACACCACTCATCTCTCTCTTTCTCTCTGTCTCTGTCTCTCTCTGTCTCTCTCTGTCTCTGTCTCTCTCTGTCTCTCTGCCTCTCTGCCTCTCTCTGCTCTCTGCCTCTGTCTCTGTCTCTCTCTGTCTCTCTCTCTCTCTCTGTCTCTCATCTCTCTGTCTCTCTCTGTCTCTCTGTCTCTCTGTCTCTCTCTCTCTCTCTCTTTTCTCTGGGGCTGGAGCGATAGCCAAGCGGGTAGGGCGTCTGTCTTGCAAGCTGCCGACCAGGGTTCGATCCCGGCATCCCATATGGTCCACCGAGCACCACCAGGAGTAATTCCTGAGTGAGGAGCCAGGAGTAACCCCTGAGCATCTCTGGGTGTGACCCAAAAAGCAAAAACAAGATAAAATAAAATTTAAAAAACCCTATCTTTTTCTTCACTAAAAAATTAACATTCTTAAATTATATGTGAATGTGGCGGTGGTGAGGTTGGGGCTTCTTTATCATTTTTTGTGTGGAGCCACACCCATAGTACTCAGGGCTTATGACTGACTCTGTTATCACGGATCCCTCCCGGCAGTGCTTGAGGGACCACGTGGGGGTTGGAGCATCAATCAGGTCTGTGTTATCTCCCCACCCAAGGTATTTCTATTGCTGTCCAGTAACTATACAACTCAACTAGATCAGTAACAACATTCTATGGTGTAAATGTTTCTTGTTAATTTTTTTGTTTTAAGCACTTGGTTTACAATATTTTTCATCATTGGCTTTTTCTTCACTAAAAAAATTCCAGCATCACCTCGGCCACCAGAATGCCCACTTAGCCATTTCCACACCCCACTGTCCACTGCTCTATCCCACCCATGTCCTATCCCTTGCAGCAGCTCCTCCATGTGAACTTCTTCCTGAAGACCAGGCCTCAGTTTCTGCTGTCTTTGTGTCATTAGTACCCTACTATGTTTCTTTATATCCACATATGGGGGAGATTGTTCTGCATCTTTCTCTTTTCTATCTTCACTCAGTATGATGCGCTCTGAATTCACTTACATAGCAGCAAATTGAACCACTTGATCTAGTCTCTCATCTGCATTCTTTTTCATATTTCATTATGTATTATTTGTTATGCCAAAAACTAGTAACAACTATGGACTTCAATTCCATGACCTGAAGAAGGGTTTGAGGCTCTTCCTCTCCCTGGAGCAAGCAGATGCCCTTGGGGTACACTTGCTTGTGACAGGACTTATGGAGATGTTTCTGGTGCCCGCTCGAAAAATCGATGCACACAGGAAGACAGTGATATGCATTTCCTTAAAGGAAGAAATTATGGGAGAGATCAACTGAACATATCTGTGTGCACATATATATTATATGTATTATATATAACACATAGGATATATGATATATCTATGATGTACCAGATGAAGGGTCCCAAAACATGTCTTCGTAAAATAAAGAAGCTATTTTATTACCTATCCTGGAAAACAATACCTAGTGGATTCAGTTAACGGATCTTTGATTGTGCATATTTTGAGTACATTATTTATTTGTGGATAAGATATGAATTTATTTACATTTTCCAAAATACAAATTAGCAGATCACCATTAAAACTCAGAGTCCAAAATCTAGGAATCAGGAATTGGGTCCATTATAATAGTAGATTTGAGAGTAAATGAAAATTTTAGCTATTAGAATTTGACGTGAGATTATTAGTGAATAAAGTGATGCCTCATTCATAGAGAATACCTAGAAAAAAAAAAACGCTGGTGAGAAAAGCACTTGCCGTGAAAAATACAAATGCTTATTAGGCAACTTGATTTCTTATTCTCATTATGTATGCATGCACATAATCAATATGAAAACCGTAGTGACAAATTAAAAAGTAATATCATTATATTCATTTAGCAAATTATTAATATTGATTTTGCTGCTCAGTCACATGTGGACCAATTTTTTAATTTCCACAAAATCTATAAAACTTTCGTTATTTCAATTTACTGAATATTTTCAAATATTTATTAAAAGTAGTCATCTAAACAGTTAGAGTTTCTGTGTGAAAATACCTAAAGTTGACTCTGTTTACTGTAATTCAGTACTTAATTCAGGTTTCCCTTTCATGATTACTGCGCACTGCTGGATCAAAGGCTATACAAGTTGTCCTTCATCTCCTGTAATAAATTTCCCTCCCATGACGATACGTAATTAAAGCAGGCAGTGCAATCTGATTATCTGTCAAATATAAATGAGTCACCCTGCTACCTTCAAATACTAGTTCTCTATGTCTGCAATGGATTAAAATAATTTAAACCTGTATGCAAAAGTGATAATAAAAATCTCCATTCAGTCCACACATTTATTGAATATCTGCTATGCCAAGCAATGTTTTATATGAAGAATATATTTCAGATAAATTTTACATATTCTTAAAACTTATAAATATTAGTTGGCATTCTACAGAGGAAAAATACTGTTTGTAATTTACAGATGGGAAACAGTGACTTGAAAGTGATTCAATGAAAATGATTACCTATGAATAAAATGTAGGACTTTTGACTCATTACTGCCAAGTTCTTTTACAGAGTATCTTTGTTGGATTGTCTGTGCATGATAATGGAGACCTGGTATCCTTTGTGTAAATTTCTTTATTTTAAAATGTCTTGAAAAATCTTGTAAACCTATTTTCCCCTCCAAAATATTGTCCCTGTTGGAGTTCCATGAAAATCATGTGTCATAGATCTTTATTATAAAATAAATAGGCATTTCAATAATATCTGCAGGTGATAATCCACTTGAATGCCTTACAGAATTATTTACTTATTTATTTATTTTTCTATTTATCTATTCTTTTAGTTATTCATTTATTCACTTATTTATTTATTTATCTATTTATTTTTGCTTTTTTTTGTAACACCCCAGGATCCTCAGGGGTTCCTACTCACTCTGTACTCAGGAATTACTCCTGATTGTGTTTGGGGTACCATATGTGATGCCAGAGATCGAACCCAGGTAGGCCTCATGAAAGGCAAACACCCTACTGGTTGGACTATTGCTTATTAAAGAATTTTTAATGATAGAAATAGCCCTGTGAAGGCCTGATGGATTTTCCAGTGGATAAGCTATTTGCCTTGCATGAGGCTGACCTGGGTTCTATCTCTGGCACCCTGTCTGGTCTCAGAGCACCACTTGATCACTTGATCACTTGAATCCCGTCATTCATCTATTTGCTCGAGCGGGCACCAGTAACATTTCCATTGGACCCTATCACTTGCCAATGTAGCCCAATGGCATCTATTCTACCACCCCTCTGAGAGAGCCCCACAAAGTAATGAGTATATAGCGCCCGCATGGCAGAGCCTGGCAAGCTGTCCGATGCGTGTTCGATATGCCAAATCCAGTAACAGAGCACCACGGGGGTAATAATTCCTGAGTACAGTGCAGAGCCAGGAGTAAGCCCTGAGTATCATGGGGTATGTGTGAGGGAAGAAAGAGAGAGAGAAAGAGAGAGAGAGAGAGAGAGAGAGAGAGAGAGAGAGAGAGAGTTGTTTTGACTTGGGAGATAGTCACTTGCTTACCTCTATTTAGCCCTGGTGGCACGTTTGGTTGCTTCAGCACACTAAAGAGTAAACACTGAGGGCCACAGCAGGTGTGATTCTTGTCTTGCACACATTAAACCCAAGTTCAATTCCTGACGTGACACGGACCTCAAGCCCTGCCATACATGACTCCTGGGCACAGAGTCATGGTTAAGGCCAGTAATGCTGGATGTACCCCAACCACCCCCTGTCTCCCACAAAAAATAAATTCTGAGGGATACAAACCAATTCTCATAGACCAGGGTGTGTCAGCGATCAGCTCCCCCACAAAAATAAAAGGAAAAAAAACGACATAGATCTATTTTTAATAAGTCAGTAGTTTCTCAGTAATGGTGCAAGATATCTATAAAGGGCATAGATTCTTCCATATTGTACATGGGCACATAAGTCTTTGCAGCAACATATAAATTATCCCTTATAAATGAACACTTAATTACTGCAAAGCCCCCCAGACTTGCATCTATAATCCGACGTTTAAAAAAAGCAGAGAGACATGCAGTTTCCATTGGGACATAAAGTACAAAGAGAAAACTTTTTGCCTGTTAATTTTATGATTATATTTTCAAACAAACAATGATATCTGCATAACACTTCAATACACTACTTACCTCTAATCCATTATCTTATTATACAGGTGCTGTGATTTGATATAGTTCTCTCATAACGGTTTAGTATGTGGTTACAGAAATTGAAACTAAGTGATGATACTATAACATTTTAATAATTTAAATTTTACATCAAGAACAATTATCTCCTGCTGTTATAATAATCGTCTTCAAATATGGCAATTCAAGCCCACCATGAAAACAACAGATCCACATTTAAATATATCAAATCAAGTAATTATGCATGGGTCAGTATTTTGCAGATATAAGAACAAAAGTCAACATGAATCTGTCCAGTGTATATAAATAGATCAACAGTATATTTTCAATAAATCTTCACTGACTTTGTATCTCTAAATGCAATAAGGTGTGTTTGTTTAGTGTCCATATATAACATGATCTAATTCATAAAATTGGTTTCTTTCCTCAGATTTCATTTATTTTTCGGGAGGCATGGGGTGGCTGGGGTACATCCAGCATATTCAGCTGGGCTGAACAGCGCCGGCCCAGACAAAGTCAGACCGGAACACCTGAACAATCTGCCGTCCAGTACTCATCAATACACTGACTCGGCTCTTCACACACTACCTGTCTGAATGAAAGGTGCCCTCCCATTGGAAAACCAGCAGGACAGTTGGCAACTATCGCCCCATCTGCCTGTTGTCCGTCATCTACAAGCTGTTTAAACGAGTCATCCTGAACAGGGATTGGCAGAACATTAAATGAAGGACAATCATGCAAGCAAGATGGTTTCTGAAAAGGATTCAGCAGAATTGACCACTTGGTATCCAAGTGGTGACCACCTGGTATCCAAGTGGTATCCACTTGGTCCAAGCTGGTCACCACTTGGTAACCAAGGTTTGTAGGAGTTCAAGATGCTGCTGTCTCATGTTCATTGATTTAAAGAAAGTCATTGACTCTGTTAAGACTGAGTGGTCATTGAAGTCCTAGCCAAACAGGGCATTCAAACCCAATACATCAAGATCCTTCGTGGAGATGTATTAGAGATTCACCACCAGGATCTCACCATTCTACAAGGAAGTGATCATTGGTGTCAAGAGAGGAGTGTGGGAGGGTGATACCATTTCACCAAAAGTCTTCAGTGCCACCCTAGAGAATGTAATGTAGCAATTAGGAGTGGGAAGAAATGGGAGTGAAGATAGATCACTGTATCACTGTCTTCCCGTTCATCATCAATTTTCTCGAGCGGGCCCCAGTCAATAACATCTCCATATGTCCTGTCTCATGCTAGTAGAGCCCAAAGGCATCTGCTTGCTCCATTAACATAAAGAGCCTCAATCCATTCGGAATGAGTTCTATAATTGTTACTGGTATTTGGCATATCAAATACAACATGGGTAGCTTGCCAGGCTCTGCCGTGCAGATAGCATACTCTTGTAGGCATCTCTAAGTCCAGCATTTATTGATGAACCGCGCGGCCGCAGCGGCCGCGCAAGCAGGGCTGTGATAGGCTGGTCTGCTGGGTGGAGTTCTGACGAGAGAGAAGTCCAGATGTGGAAAATGGAGGCCCTCCTGGAGTGGGGGTTGTCTGGCTTGTTGCGAGGCTCTGCTGGGGTGGTGGGCCAGGGCTAGAACCCACCATCCCTCCCGGGCACCTCGTGAGCAGCTGGTCACAGGGAGAGCCAGTAGCAGCTCTGCCCCATGTCTGCGAGTCTCAAGAAGATTTGATGGTTGGCAATTATACCACCTACACTTTGCTGGTGACATCATTCTAATAACACCCAAACATTAGCCAAGTGATCAAATGCTGGCTGACTTCAATTGAGAATATGAAAAGAAAGGTTTACATACAGCTGAATCTCAACAAAACAATGTTCTTGAAAAACTAGTTCCAGAGGACCCACTCACTCTCAATGGTAAAACATCTCTGAATGCAGCAGTTATGTATACCTAGGCCAAGAACTCAACATGATGAACCTAAAACCTAAAACCAGAGCTATGCAGGAGGAAGAGAACAGCATGGAACTCCTTCAAAAGCATCAAAGAAAGAGCTAAAAAGACAAAGAACCTCCAGCTCCAGGCACATCTCCAGGCATGGCTCCACCATTCTCCATGCATTAACATATGCCTATGAGAACTGGGCCCTATGAGATCAGGATGAGAATGCTATTCGGGTCTCCCAAAGAGGAATTGAAAGAGCTACGCTTGGAACATCACGCCTCACTCAAGTGAGAGAAGAAATCTGGAGTTCCTACCTCCGGTGATGATCCAGAGTCGTGGACCCAGTCTCGTTTGCCAAGGCGTGGAAAACAAGATGGGCTGGATATGTAATGCGATTTGGAGATGACCACTGGACTAGAGTGATTACCGACTGGATCTTATGGGATGTCAAAAGATCATGTGACCGCCCACCTACAAGACGGTCAGACTTCTTTGTCAAGATCGTGAACGAATGGTTTGAGGCTCCTCGGTTTCCTGAAGCAAGCAGATGCCATTGGGCCACACTTGCCCGTGTTAGGTTCAAATGAAAATGTTACTGGTGCCTGCTCGAGCAAATCATGAATAACGGGATGTCAAGTGATCAAGTGATCATGATATTTACTGTAAATTTAAAATAGTTAAAAAAAGGATCTCATGTTGGCAAGATCTGGCTGATAATTTAGTTTTCTTATTTAACAGCTTTCTGAAATTTGGTGAGACATTCAATCTTTCTAAGCTATCTTCAAAGTAAGGTAATTGCGTTGTCTCTGTAAAGCAGTGATCTGTATTACCTGAAATGTATAAGTTGAGAGGCTACAGGAAGTAATGTTTCATTGAAAAGAGGGGATGTATTTACCTATAAATATTTATATTTTCAACTATTCTTCATTACATCAGTTATGCATTAAGTGAGTGAGAACAATTTTGTTTGCCGGATTTTGATATGATATTTTACTTAATCTGCACAATGTTGGGTTTTGACAATATTTGAATGATCATATTATTTTAAACCTGAGTCCAGAGTGAAGCTTCCATCACTTTTTGTTAAACAATAATTTTATTAACTAAAATGATAAATTGTGGTTCTTTATAAAACTCTGCCAACTTCTGAATATATACACAAAATTTGAAAGACTTTAAATATCTTGAAGTCAAGAAAAAAGATGACATCAAAATATTAAAAAATAAAATTTATGTTGATCATTATTTTACATATAAAATTGTTATTTTTAGTTGAGGAATTATTAGTGAGTTCTCTTGAGCCATCACACTGTGTAGTAACCAAATATCTCAAGATCCTTCTGGCCACATCTTCATTTTTTCTACTCTCAATTCTCCACCTTGTCATTTGTATCACTTGTCTTCCCGATTGATCATTGATTTGCTCAAGCAGGCATCAGTAACATCTCCATATGTCCAGTCACATGCTAGTGTAGCCCAAGGGCATTTGTTTACTCCAGGAACGTAAAGAGCCTAAAACCATTCCATGAGGTCATGGGAATTAGGTCTATAATTGTTACTGGTTTGTGGAATATTAAGTACAACACGGTGAGCTTGCCAGACTCTGCCATGCAGGTGGGATACTCTTGTAGTCACCTCTAATCTCGAGCATTTATTGATGAACCTTGTGATCAGCTCTTCTGTTGGGTAGAGCTCTGATGCCTGGGGAATTTGGTGGAATATGGTGGCCATCATGGTGTGGGGGTTCCTCTGGCTTCTTCTGAGGCTCTCTGCTGGTGTGGTGGGCCAGAACTAAAAACTGCCTTCCCTCCCGGGCACCTCGTGATCAACTGGACACAGTGAGAGCTGGCTGGTGAAGCTATGCCCCATGTGTGTGAGTCTCGTATCAGCATATGTAGGCTGGGCTTGAAAAGACTGCTGCTGGTTTGGTCTTTGACAAGCTGGGATTGTGGTCAGCTCTTCTGCTGGGTGGAGCTCTGATGCATGGGGAGTCCAGAATTGAAAATGGTTGCCACTTGTTTTTCTCCAACCCTACTTTTCAAAAAATATTATTCTTTACTCAAGAAAAAATCAACATTTTAAATAGAGAATGCTTATTTTTTTCTGGAGTGGGTTTGATGTGATAGCACTGTACCTGTAAAACAAATAAACCCAAAATTCAGATAAAGCAAAATTTATACCACACATTTGAAAAAGATTTACATAAAAACATGGAATGATGTGATTGATGCTGTCATCAATTCCCTTTGCGGTGACTGTGCAACCTCAATTTTTTCTTTTTTTCCCCTTCCATACTGCAAAAAAGCACCACAAGAGCATCTTCTGGATTGCTGCCACTACCTTTTGCTACCACAGGTATATTCACCCATTTTAATATGCTTTCCATCTAAAACTATTATAGATTACTCTTTCAAATTTCATTGACTTCTGCCATTCAATCTGAGAGCAACATTTCATTTCACTTATACTTCATATACTTTCAATATACTTAAAAATTCAATCATATTTGATATTATATTTCCTTGACTTTTCAAAATTACACCCAATATTTTCTACTTCACATTTACTTCTATGTTTTGCTACATTATATCTACAAGTTTTAACACTTTAACTATTGTGATCCACCAATAGTTTTTCATGTCTTTGGGGATACAACTTAAACAGAATACAGTTCAACCTTAAAATGTACAGATTAAAATGTTGATCACTACCTTCACATGTCACAATTTTTTAATATATTCCATTGTAGAAATGTGCCATAGTTTCTTTATCCATTTGGCTGTTCTGTGACAATCATGTTGTTTCCAGGTTCTGGCTGTGTGGATAGTTCTATAATGAACATAGAAGTGAACATGACATTCCTGCTCTCCTTTTGGGGGATTCTAGGACATATTCATGAATACTATGGAGCCATCCAAATAACATGAAATTTGCTTATAAATGAATGTACATGGAGAGATTATGCTGAGTGAAGTATGTCCAGAAGAAAAGGGACAGACAGAATGATTGGACTCCATTTATGGGATATAAGCAAGATCAAGAAAACACAGCATAAATTAATATCCATTATTCAGTGTATATTAAATAATATCCAGATAAAAGGGGCAGAGACCGACTTGTCCACTATTGGAAGGTTACAAAAAGTAGAGGAGGGGGGGTTAGGATAGAGAAGGAACAATGATGACAGTGATATTGGAAATGACCCTCTGAACCTGAATTGAATGCTGAGAGAATGTAAAGTAATATACAGTATCACCTGTATTGCAAGGCATAATGCCCTGAGGGAAAGAGGGAAAGGAGAAGCAGACAAGGGAGGGAGGAAGAGGAGGGAGGAGGATTGAGAAGGATGAGAAGGAAAATGAGAAGGAGGAGAAGGAGGAGGAAGAGGTAGAGAAGGAGGAGGGAGGATAAGGAGGAGGAGGAGGAAGAGGGGAAGAAGAAGAGGAAGAAGAAGATGCAAGAAGACGAAGATGAAGAAGATGAAGACGAAGAAGAAAAAGGAGAAGGAGGAGGAGGGGAGGAGACGGAGAAGGAGGAGGAGAGAGAAGGAGAAGGAGAAGAGAAGGAGAAGAGGGAGAAGGAGAAGGAGGAGGAGGAGAAGGAGAGGAGAAGGAGAAGAGAGGAGGAGAAGGAGAAGGAGAAGGAGAAGGAGAAGGAGAAGGAGAAGGAGGAGGAGAAGGAGAAGGAGAAGGAGAAGAGGGAGAAAGAGAAGGAGGAGAAGGGAGAAGGAGAAGAAGAAAAGGAGAAAGAAAGAAGAAGATATCTCGCTGGGGAGGGAGTGGAGAGGGAAACTGGGAACATTGGTGGTGAGATACGTACAGGTAAAGGACACGATGTGGAACATTGTGTGACTGAAGGTCAATCATTATCAACTTTGAAACTATGAGCTTCACAATGATTCTATAAAAAGTTTCAAAAACAATATTTGAATTCAAATTTCTATAATCCCTGACTGTTTGGCTAATAGCTTATGGTATTCCAGAAACCTTCCTGATAACTTAGTCTACTAGCACGAATACCATGTGGTGTGTATATCTTATGGGACTAATTCTTAGAATAAAATAAAATAAAATAAAGCAAAGTGTTTCTAGGAAAATATGAAAAATAAAACATTTTATGAATTGTGTTTATTTATGCCATACTTAATTAAACGTCTTACAAACAAATGTCATGTAAAAACTCATTCATCAAAACCAATGATTTCCAAAGGAAAAATATATATCCAGTAGGTATTTATGATTTTCTCTATTTCTTCAAATATATACCTGTTCAATTTCTTGAATTTTTTGTAACTAATTTGACCAAAGGAGATACTTAGAAAGTATGAAGAGAATTTCCTTTACATGAGATACATAATCAAATCAGTTTTGATGACATATTCTCCAGAATCTGATCTATTTGATTTTATGTTAATCCAGAATTCCTATCATTTGAAACTTCCCTTGTCCCTTGCAAAATGAAACTCCCAATATTCTGAAAAATTTTCAGATGCTATTTGTGGTTCTCTTTTTTATTTTATACAACATTTAGAATGATTTCATCACTAATCATATTGTGTCTCTTTGAAAAATATTTAGATAAGCATGACTATTTATTTTTGGTTTGCAGGCATTGCATTGCCCAATTATATTTTATTTTATTTTGGTCTGTGCCCCTTTCCAACCCAATACATCCGGCAAAATTGTCTTCATGTGGTGCTACAAACATATTCAATTTTCTTTTTGCTACAAGACTCAGGAGAATTTAGTTCCACTGACTCCAACATTCACCCGGAAAATTGATCCAAATTTTCAGTTGTTAGTTCAAGCCTCACTTTTTGAAAACATTGACACTTAGAAGTCTATCAGCTATTGGAAGTCTTCTCAAAATCATCATCTTATATATACACTTATTCACATTTTAAAATCCATACGGATTGTGTAAAACAATTATCTGAGTTTGTAATTGTATACCTGTGTTGAAGGTGAACTCTAAGCTAAAGAATATTAATTTTTGCATTTTTCCCACATCTCACCAATTATTCTTTCTAATTTACTTCTAAATGCATTGTGGTTTTACCTTCTCTAGAGTAAATGAAAATGTATTCCTTACAAAATATTCCTATTTTTTAAATAGAGGGTTAGAGTAAAATTAGAACTATCTACACAGAACACTTTAAGCTGTAATTATTTTCTAAACTGTGATCCATTTTTTTTCCTTTAAAGATAGCTTTCATGAGATGGAATATGAAAAAATACTACAGTATTTGCTAGCCTGAGTTTCTCAAATAAAAATAGCTTTTGGGAGAATAATTAGAAAATTTCAGTAGCATTTTCTACAGATTATGCCATAGTTTTATATCTCTACCTCAGCGTCTTCTCCGCACATTTTGCCATCATTATCAAAATAATAAGCTTATTCTTATAAGAAATGTTATACACTACCAAGATGAAAAAGTTTTGTATTTCTTTACTATTTTTAAGTTTATTGTAATTAGAAAATTAAGAGGCGGTACAAAAAGATGGTGCAGGACTGAAAGCAGTTGTTTTTTGTCTTTAAGTACTAGGAATTAATTTTTTAAAGATGGGATTTAATTGATTTAACAGAAGTTTATTGTTCACTAATAAAGCCGTACAAAGTATTTTTTAAAGTTTGTTTTTAAGTGACTGTAATGGGGTACTAGAGATATTTTCCTGGAGTTAAGTAGATAGCCTTGCATCATGGCAGACCCTAGCTCTTTCCGAATACCTATATGGTCACCAGACATGCCGGAGATGATCTCTGAGTGCAGAGCCAGGAGGAAGTTCTCAGAACCTGCAGGCCTGAGAATTCAGAATAAATAGATTCAGAATAAATAAATATAGTGAGTTGTACTATAAAGTAAGGGTCTCTTGATTAGAAGCATTCATATCTTACCTGTGATAAGCATCTCTTTTACCTGAGTAGTCAAACATTTTTCTATTTGTCCCAGATAATTGAATATAATGATCTGTCCTTAAACCTAAACTTTTTACAGAACCAAAATTATAAGCAGTATGTAAAAACTCAGACTTTCTATGGCAAAATTGAGGTGTTGAATATTCCTCTGGAATAAAATAAGTATATTTCTAAAAACTGCAAGAAAGTCAACATTTAATGATATCTTTTATAACTGTGAGGTAGATATGTTCACTCCTATTGCTCATTTTATTTGCTATTTATTTATTATTAATTTTGCTTCCCTGGATGTTTTGTTGCATAGGTCTTAATCTCGGATACTAGAATTTTCCATGTGACTTATAATGGAAAAAAATATAATTGAGATAAAGATTTAACACTTCTGTTATTTATGACTTAGTTCACTTACTATATGTGTACCTTTGAGTTTCCTATGAGTAATTAGGATACTCTTCAGGAAGACCTAGATTTTGTTTTCTAGTCTGCATTTACTATACAGTCCACCCTGAAGAAAAAGATGTATACTATATTTCGGGCGACTACTAAAAGTCACAGATAAGCCAATAGAAGCCAGCAAGCGCACTGCTTATCTTAGGGAGCCTTCTTTGCTAATGTGTGGAATTTTGTAATAAGCTGTATTATTTTGGCTACTAAATGTACAATTTAGTTTTACAGTAAAAACTAATGGCTTATGAGCATACAAGTCAAACACTCTGCCCTCTGTACCAATCTGGGTTCAATACAGCTATCCCATATGGTTTCTTTGAATCTTAAACATAAATGCCATGTTAATTTAAATACAATCTACTACAAGTGATCACATCAAAGATTCTCTTTAGAAGAGCTCAATGACTTGTACTAAATTAAAGACTAATTACTTGATAAGTTACATACAACAATAAGATAATGCTTCTATTTCATAAGCACTGAGAAATAATGTAGTATGATAGTCCTAAACTGCGTACATTTACTCATACTTAAAATGTTCTTTTAAACTTATTTCTAAATAGGAAGTTACTCTTTTATTTATTACCTTGTGTGTGGGAGATTTTTCAACTGTTTGTAAGAAAGTGCTATACTTAGCTAAATTGGGAGTGTTACTCCTAGCTTTCATAAATAAGGAGAATAGTAAGGCTTTTGGATCATAATAACCTTAGAAACTTTAAACATGTCATACCTTTAGACATTGATATCATTTCCTCTCTGAAAAAAAATATTAAGAAATAGTTTGCTATTATAAAAAATTTATTTAATAGTTTTCATATAGTATAGCTTTCAAAATATAAAGAATAATATCTGAAAAACAAAATTACTTAAAGAGTAAAAAGAATTATAATGTTAATTGATATACTGGCTATAAATGGAGATGATGGATTAGTTGTTAGTTGTCATTTTCTTCCGTTGTTCATCAATTTGCTCAAGCAGGCACAAGTAACGTCCCCATTCATTGGGAATGAGGTTCATTATGATGGACCTCATTATAATGAAGATAGATTAGTTAATCATATAAAAATTTGGGCTGTTCAAATTTGTATTTGAGAATAAAAATAAGATTCAGATTAATTTAATTTGATTTGTTACATAACAAAAAAGTATGTTTTCTAACTATTTGCATAAAAAATATTATGTCATTCAATTATTTCAAAATACAATGTTAAAATTTGTTAAAGTGTATGAGATACTTAAATTTTAGCATCTGCAGATATAAGTTCAAAATATCATATATTTAAATTAATTTTAGAAGTTGCTTTTTTTTTGCATGTTATAATCAAAATTAGTTCTGATAAAACTTTTTTTTCCGATTTCTTTCCAAATTTTTTTCTGATAAAATTTTAAATGTTTTCTTTTAAATATACATTTTCCTAAGAAGAGAAAATTAGACAATCAAAATTGTTTTAATTACTTCTGTTTATCTAACCTTTAGAAAAATACAAATTAAAAATAATAAAATTGGGCCGGAGCAATAGTCTACCAGGTGGGGCCATTTACCTTGCCAGCCCAGGTTCAATCCCGGCATCCCATATGGTCCCCTGAGCACTGCTAGGAGTAATTCCTGAGTGCAGGGCCAGGAGAAACCCTGAGCATTGCCGGGTGTGACCCAAAAAAGCAAAAATAAATAAAAATAAATAAATAAAAAAATATAAAATTATCTATTAGATATAGCCTCATTTACTAATCACTGTATCACTGTCTTCCCGTTCATCATCAATTTGCTCGAGCAGGCCCCAGTAACATCTCCATATGACCTGTCTCATGCAAGGGAGAGCCAAGGATACCTGCTTGCTCCAGGAGCATAAAGAGCCTCAAACCATTTCATCAGGTCATGGGAATGGGGTCTATAATTGTTACTGGTATCTTGCATATCAAATACGACACGGGTAGCTTGCCAGGCTCTGCCGTGCGGGTAGCATACTCTTGTAGTCATCTCAAAATTCAGCATTTATTGATGAAACATGGCGCGTGGACACGCAAGCCCGGCTGTGATAGGCTGGTCTGCTGGGTGGAGTTCAGAAGGGGGAAGTCGGATATGGAAAATGGAGGCCCTCATGGAGTAGGGGTCCTCTGGCTTGTTGTGAGGCTCTGTTGGGGTGGCAGGCCAGAGGCTAGAACCGGCCATCCCTCCCGGCACTCATGAGTGGCTAGGCACAGAAAAGCCAGTAGCAGCTCTGCCCCATGTCTGTGAGTCTCGTTTACTAATATTTATTTAAATACAATTTCAATCTGTTAAGATTGCAAAGAAGTTATGGGTAAACATATAAAGGTAAAAATATTAGAATCAATGGGATTAAATTCTAAAAATATCTTCCTATTCTAGGACATCATGGAGAAAATTAAAAGATGGGAGAAGCTGCATTGCCATTAATTTTACCACAAAATATATAGCACAAATGTGAGCCCAACAATAGTTTGCATATGAACATCATATTTTGATTTATTTCAAAAATACAAACACCATGTTCTAAATAGTGCATTTCACCAAAAATTTTGATAGACATATCTATTTAACATACCCAAACATAAAGAAATAAAAAATGTGTCTATTTTTTGTATTGAAAGTAAAATCAGTGGATTGGGAGAGAAGCTACTGGAGATAAAGTGTTTACCTAGGCATGCTACCACTTGACACTGAGGTTTAATTCCCATTACCGCATTAAATGATATTTTCTTTCAGAAGAAATCAATTGCTGAACAGATGATTTTAATGCTTGAAGCCCAGGATTCATTCTCCATGGACTTAGGAAAAGGCCATGAATGAAGAATGCATTTAGTTTCCCAGCTCAATATGTGTGGTCACAGACTGGGAAATGATAAGTAAAATGCTTGTAAAACAGCTGGCTCTCATCAGGTATTCTCCTGAAGATTATCGCGGCTGGCCAGCAGGGCACCTGGGGTAGTGGCAGGAACCCCCACCTCGGCAGAAGGTGGAACTACAACCCCAGAAGTCCAAGCAGAAGCCCAGTCAGCGGACATTTTTGAACTCTCACCAGGCTGTCTGCAAGGTATTCTCCTGGGGTGTGGCTGGCCAGGAGAGTGGCTCCCACAGCTGCTTATTAATACAAAAAACTACGAAATTCAACACAAGGAAGGCAATACCTCAAGAAAATAGAAACAGTACACTAAGGAATCGATCCCTGAGCGCACCGCAACACCCTGGGAAACAATGCAGATCACCAGTTCGAAGAACAGATGAAGAATCAACCTGAAGACTCAAAAAAGAATGCAGATATGCCTGTCTCTCTGACAATCAATTTGGGAGAAGAAATTGGTAGGATGTTTTTAAGAGCTCAATGAAAAAATGGAGCAGATGTCCAATAAAAATAGAGGAGAGAACATCAACGAAGCAGTTAAAGTCAATAAATTACAGGAGGAAATGAGAGCAGAAATCAGAACAATGCAAGGCTAAATATCATCACTTAAAAACTCAGTAGATGAAATAAAAAAACACAATAATGGCTCTCAACAGTGAGGATGACAGCAGCTGGGAAGAGAGAATCAATGAGACTGAAGATGAGCTGCAGAAGCTCAGAGAACTCCATGAGATGGAAATAGAACAGAAAATATCAGCAATAGACAGACAACAATGGGATTAAGCCAGGCAGAGCAACATAAGAATCATCAGAGTCCCAGAGAGGACAGGAAAGTAACCCAAGGAAATTAAAACAGTTAAAAACATCCTGGCTGAAAAGTTCCCCCGAGTTAAAGGAGATGCAACCAGATCCAAGAAACCCGACAGCATACAAGCAAGAAGAGACCCCAATAGAAGACCCAAGACACATCCTAGTCAAAGTAATGGATGCCATAGACAGAGACAGAATTCTTCAGGCAGCAAGATCAAAGAAGGAAATTGTATACAAAGGGCATCCATTCGACTTTCAGCAGACTTCAGAAGACACCCTCCAAGCCGAAGGCAGTGGTGGGATATAGAAAAAAATTTAAGGAAATGAGCAGCCTCAGCAAGAATTCTTTATCCAGCTAAACTCTCACTCAGATTTGAAGGACAGATATACAACTTCTTGGATAAGCAACATCTTAGGAACTTTGTGAAATCAAAACTAACTTTAAAGAAGGACCGAAAGATCAACTATAAGACAGACATAACCCAAAAGAACAACCAGCCTATACAGAGAGATGGCACAAAATCTCATGACAATAATATCTCAATGCCAATGGTCTAATTGCACCAGTTAAGAGACACAAAGTGGAAAAATGGATCAACTACATTGAATCCGACATGCTGCTGTCTTTAAGAAACACACCTGAACTATTAGGGGCAAAGACAGGCTCAAAATAAAAGGCTGGAAAACAATCCTTCAGTCAAACAACCCATCCAAAAAAGGCTGGGGTGGCCATCTCTATCCAACAACATAGACTTCCAGGCTAAGAAGGTCAAAATGGACAGTGAAGGTCACTTCTTAAAAGTCAAGGGGTGCATATATCAGGAAGAAATCACACTATTAAACATATATGCACCAACGAGGGGCCAGCAAAATACCTAAAACAACTACTAATGGACTTCAAATAAGACATTGACAGCAACACAGTTGTAGTTGGAGACTTCAACACTGCTCTATCAAGCCTGGATAGACCAACCAGATTGAAACTTACCATAGGCCCTAAAAGAAGAGATGGAAGAAAGAGGGCTGGTAGACATATACAGGGCATTTCATCCCCAAAAAGCTGAATACACTTTCTTCCAGAGTGCACATAGAACATATTCCAAAATTGATCACATGCTAAGCCATAAATCATATCTCCATAAAATCAAGAAGATAGAAATTGTACTATTTTTCCAGACCATGGAGGCACTAGAAAATAGAAGTTAATTGTACACAAAAACGGGAGACCTATACCAAGTACCTGGAAACTAAACATCCCCTGCTGAACTTCCAGAAAGTCATAAAGAAATCAAAGAGGAAATCCAAAGATTCCCAGAAGCTAATGAGACTGAAGGCGCGCGGAACCAGAACTTGTAGGACTGTAGGCCAGCACTGTGAGAGGCAAGTTCATAGCTCTTCAAACATTCATCAGAAAGAAGAAAAAGGCCATCATAAACAGTCTGACTACAACTTAAGATCTTAGAGATGATCAACAAAGGAACCCAACCCAAACAGAAAGAGAGAAATAATAGAGCTTAGAGCAGAAATAAATAAGATGGAATGTCAAAAAACAATCCAGAAGATCAAAGAAAACAAGAGCTGGTTCTTTAAAAAAAAACAAGATTGACAAACCACTTGCAAGACTTGTAAGAAAAGGAAAAGAGAACCCAAATAAGTAGAATCAGAAATGAAGCGGAGACATCACAAGCAGAAACCACAGGAATTCCAAAGATCAGAGATTACTATGAGAGCCTGTATGCCATGAAACAAGAGAACCTAGAAGAAAAGGACACATTCCTGCGAGATTCCCCTGGCCTCCCATGTCCGCAACAAGAAGATTTGGAATACCTCAACAAACCTATCTCCATCGAGGAGATAGAAGTGATAAAAAATCTCCCCAAACACACAAAAAAGCCCAGGTCCAGATGGATTCACCAGTGAATTCTACAAAACCTTTAAAGAGGACCCTACTCCCAAATTCTTTTTAAGCTCTTCCAGCAAATTGAAGAAACAAAA
>JAJIBD010022060.1:0-81940 GCA_021461705.1 Cryptotis parvus
CTGGGTAGCCATACTGGTATCTGTCAACATAGACTTCAGGCTGAAGAAGGTCAGAAGGGACAGTGAAGGTCACTTGTTAATAGTCAAGGGATACATATATCAGGAAGAAATCACGCTATTAAACATATATGCACCCAACGAGGGCCAGCAAAATACCTAAAACAACTACTAATAGACTTCAAAGAAGACATTGACAGCAACACAATTGTAGTTGGAGACTTCAACACTGCTCTATCAACCCTGGATAGATCAACAAGATTGAAACTTACCAAGGAAATACTGGCCCTAAAAGAGGAGATGGAAGAAAGAGGGTGGTAGACATATACAGGACATTTCATCCCCAAAAAGCTGAATACACTTTCTTCTCCAGTGCACATAGAACATACTCCAAAATAGATCACATGCTGAGCCATAAATCATACCTCCATAAAATCAAGAAGATAGAAATTGTGCCAACTATTTTTTTCAGACCATGATGCACTGAAAATAGAAGTTAATTGTACACAAAAACGGAGACCAATACCAAGTACCTGGAAACTAAACAGCTCACTGCTGAACAACCAGCAAGTCATAAAAGAAATCAAAGAGGAAATCCAAAGATTCCTTGAAACAAATGAGACTGAAGACACGAATTACCAGAACTTGTGGGATACAGCAAAAGCAGTGTTAAGAGGCAAGTTCATAGCTCTTCAAGCATTCATCAGAAAAGAAGAAAAGGCCATCATAAACAGTCTGACTTCACAACTTAAGATCTTAGAGAGTGATCAACAAAAGGAGCCCAACCCAAGCAGAAAGAAAGAAATAATAAAACTTAGAGCAGAAATCAATGAGATGGAATGTCAAAAACAATCCAGAAGATCAACTGAAACCAAAAGCTGGTTCTTTGAAAAAAATAAACAAGATTGACAAACCACTTGCAAGACTTGTAAGAAAAGGAAAAAGAGAGAACCCAAATAAATAGAATCAGAAATGAAAACGGAGACATCACAACTGAAAACACAGAAATTCAAAAGATCATCAGAGATTACTATGAGAGCCTGTATGCCACGAAACAAGAGAACCTAGAAGAAATGGACAAATTCCTGAATTCCTATAGCTTCCCAAGTCTGCAACAAGAAGATTTGGAATACCTCAACAAACCTATCTCCATCGAGGAAATAGAATCGGTAATCAAAAGTCTCCCCAAACACAAAAGCCCAGGCCCAGATGGATTCACCAGTGAATTCTACAAAACCTTTAAAGAGGACCTACTCTCAATTCTTTTTAAGCTCTTCCGGCAAATTGAAGAAACAGAAATACTCCCAAATAGCTTTTACGAGGCACATATCACCCTGATACCCAAAGCACACAAATGCTTCTTGTAAAGTTCTATTGTGATTAATCTTACATTTGTCACTTCAAACCATAGCACAATCACTTGATCATTTGATCAATTGAATCCCGTTATTCATCTATTTGCTCGAGCGGGCACCAGTAACATTTCCATTGGACCCTATCACGTGCCAATGTAGCCCAATGGCATCTGGTTGATTCAGGAATATGAAGAGCCTCAAATCATTCCTTCAGGGTCTTGACAAGGAAGTCTGACCATCTTGTAGGTGGGCGGCAATGTGATCTTTTGACATCCCGTGGGATCCAGTCGGTAACAGCTCTAGACCAGTGGTCGTCTCCAAATCGCATTACATGTCCAGCCCATCTGATTTTCGATGCCTTGGAAAATGAGACAGCATCCCTGATTCTGGAATAGCAACGGAGGTCAGAACTCCGGATTCCTTCTCTCACTTGAGTGAGGCGTGATATTCCAAGCATAGCTCTTTCGATTCCTCTCTGGGGAGACCCAAAAAGCATTCTCATCCTGCTTTCGTAGGGCCCAGGTCTCTGAGGCGTATGTTAATGCAGGGAGAACAGTGGAGTCAAAGAGATGTGCCCGGAGCCGGAGGTTCTTTGTCCTTTTTTAGCTATTTCTTCCATGCCTTTGAAGTCATTCCATGCCACTCTCTTCCTCCTGCGCAGCTCAGGTTTTAGGTCGTTCATCATGTTGACTTCTCGACCTAGGCACACATAACTGCTGCATTCAGAGATGTTTGTTCCATTGAGAGTGAATGGGGCCTCTGGAACTAGTTCATTTTTCATAAACATAGTTTTCTTTAGATTCAGCTGTAGACCTTAGACCTATCTTTCCAAATTCTCGGTCAAAGTCAGCCAGCATTTGTGCCGCTTGGCTATTATCTGGTGTTATTAGAACGATGTCATCAGCGGGGGGGAGGTGGTGTGTAGTTGCCGACCATCTATCTTCACTCCCATTCCTTCCCATTCTAATTGTCGCATGATGTTCTTGAGGGTGGCACTGAAGAGTTTTGGTGAAATGGTATCACCCTGTCGAACCCCTCTTTTCACATTAATGATCACTTCCTTGTAGAATGGTGAGATCCTGGTGGTGAATCCATAATAGAGCTCACGAAGGATCTTGATGTATTAGGTTTGAACACCTTGTTTGGCAAGGTTACCGCGCGGATATGGTAGATTGTGCTGAATTCTTTCCGGAGGCCAGCTTGCTCGCATGGTTGTCCTTCATCTAGTGTTCTGCCAATCCTGTTCAGGATGACTCGTGTAAGCAGCTTGTAGATGATGGACAACAGGAAGATGGGGCTATAGTTGCCGATGTCGTGAATGGCTCCCTTCTTGAACAGTAGAACTGTCCTGCTGGTTTTCCATTGGGAGGGCACCTTGCATTCGGACATGTAGCGTGTGAAGAGCCGAGCTAGTGTATTGATGAGTACCGACGGCAGATTCTTCAGGTGTTCGGTTCTGACTATGTCTGGGCCTGGTTCTGTTCCCTCCTTTACTGATAAAGTGGCATGTCGGATTTCAGGAGGAGAACTTTGGGAACGACATATCCATCCTGTCGAATATGGTATGTGGACAGTTGGGCGTCGCTATCAAAAAGATCTGAGTAGAAGTCATGGATAATTTTCTCCATTGCCTTTCTGGCCTTATCCACTTCAGACCCACAGCTGTGCTGCTCATCCGGCCCCATGTGGTAGCAATCCATGGAGCTGACCTCCTGGTAAGTGGCTCGGCCATTCCCTGGCCGAGTCCAACATTGCTCCAAGGGTTTGCTCTCATGAGCGGGGAGAGACCATGCTGGCTGGACTCGGAGTGGAGTTTTGGGCCCTTCCCTTTCCTCCGCCTCCATGCCAGTTGCCCCAGAAGAGGGAGATCCACCCACACCAGACTCAGACAATTTGCAACCCCGGAAGAGATCCAGACCCATCCACTTCAAACCCACAGCTGTGCTGCTCGGCCGCCCCATGTGGTAGCAACCCCATGGAGCTGACCTCCTGGTATGGGGCTCAGCCATCCGCTGGCCGAGTCCAACATTGCTTCAAGGGTTTGCTCTCATGAGCAGGGGGAGAGACCATGCTGGCCAGACTCAGAGTAGAGTTTTTGGGCCCTGCCCTTTCCTCTGCCTCCATGCCAGTTGCCCTGGAAGAGAGAGACCCACCCACTCCAGACTCAGCTAATTTGCAACCGCCGGAAGAGATCTAGACCCATCCACTTCAGATCCACAGCTGCTCTGCTCGGCCGGCCCCATGTGGATGCAACCCATGGAGCTGACCTCCCGGTAAGGGCCCGGCCATCCCCTGGCCGAGTCCAACATTGCTCCAAGAGTTTGCCCTCATGAGCGGGGAGAGACCATGCTGGCTGACTCGGAGTGGAGTTTTGGGCCCTACCCTTTCCTCCGTCTCCATGCCAGTTGCCCTGGAAGAGAGAGACCCACCCAGGGCAGACCCACATGTCCCTTGGCGCACTGCCACTTGCGACCATGCGATATTTTTTATAGGATACTAAATTTTGCATAAGGTTCTTCCCAATTTCTTTCACATTTATACATAGTAAACAGTTATAGACATGTTTTAACTGATACCAGTAAGCCTGGCAAGAAGCCAGAGCAAACCACACATCATGCAGTTAGTCATTCTCAACATCCAGACTCCATAGTTCCTCAGAGCTCCATCCAAGATAAAACCTGATCTTCCCCCTTTAAGTTTCATCAGTAAATGCTTGAGTTGAGAGCCTTCTACTGAGACTATACCACCTACATGGCAAAGCCTGGCAAGCTACTGTGTTTTATTTAAATTTATGCCAAAGACTAGTAACTATTATGGACCTCAGTTCCATAACCTGAAGAATGGTTTCGGGCTCCTCCTGTCCCTGTAGTAAGTAGATGCCCTTGGGTTGCACTTGCTTGTGACAGGACTAATGGAGATGTTACTAGTGCCCATTCGAGCAAACAATGGACAATGGGAAGATAGTGATACAGTGACAGTGCCTTTCAGGAAGATGTGATAGATCCATCCAGGGCGTCGGAGGGCAGTCATCTTGGTCTTACAGTTGGTGAAGGACAGCCGGGCAGTGCGAATGCTTTTCCCGTCTTCTGCTGCATCTTCCAGTATTTCTGCTCTTCTGTCTTTGAGGTCTTCTTTTATCACTTCTCTGCACCGCTTTTCAAGCTTGGACGTTAGCATTTGGTCGCCTGAGGCACGCGCCTTGCCATGTTGGCGAATGAGCTCCAGAGTTTTTGAAGATAGGTGTCCTTTTGTTTCTTTCTCTCTCTCAGCATTCTTCGCACAATTATGGAGGTGCTGAACCGTCAGTTGCATTCTTCATTGATGTCGTCAATGATGGTATCTTCCCATGTTGCTGCAATGGTGCCGTAGAGTTCCCAGTTGGTTGTTGTTCTGGGAGTTCTCTTAAACTTTGCAGCCTTTTCTCCCCGTTGCATGAAGTAGAATTTTTGCACGAAGTAGCACGATGGTGGTGGGGAAATGACAATAGCAGATGGGTTATGGTACAAAATAGAGCAGCTTGAAATTATGTAATTCACTGTATCACTGTATCACTATCTTCCCGTTCATCATTGATTTGCTCAAGCGGGCACCAGTAACATCTCCATATGTCCTTCTCATGCAAGTAGAGCCCAAGGGCATCTGCTTGCTCCAGGAATATAAAGAGCCTCAAACCATTCCATTAAGTCATGGGAATGAGGCCTATAATTGTTACTGGTATTTGGCATATCAAATACGACATGGATAGCTTGCCAGGCTCTGCCATTATGAATTATGTCATTCATTAGTATTAATATTGGAGCATTTTGTTTATATATTCATTAATTTTTGCTTTTGGGGTCACACTGGAGATGCCTGGGGCTTACTCCTAGCTCTGCACTCAGGAATCACTCCTGGCAATGCTCAGGGGACCATATGAGTCATGGGGGATCCAATCCAGGTCAGCGCCATGAAAGGCAAATGCCTCTCACTGTGCTATCGCTCTGGTCCCAGACCTTTTTATTTTTAACACACTACCTTAGAACAACTTTCTCTACCATATTCTTTTGCCCACTATGTATGAGACTCTAGACAGAACTATGTTATCTTTTCACTATCACTATCTTCCCATTCATCATCTATTTGCTCGAGCGGGCACCAGTAATATCTCCATATGTCCTGTCTCATGCTAGTAGAGCACAAGGGCATCTGCTTGCTCCAGGAACATAAAGAGCCTAAAACCATTATATTAGGTCATGGGAACAACCTAATATAATTGTTACTGGTATTTGGCATATCAAATACGACACAGGCAGCTTGCCAGGATTGCCATGCGGGTGGCATACTCTTGTAGTCACCTCTAAATATAGCATTTATTGATGAACCGCGCGGCCACTTGCAGCCGCGTGAACTGGGCTGTGATAGGCCTCGTCTGCTGGGTGGAGTTCTGACGAGAGGGAAGTCCGGATGTGGAAAATGGCGGCCCTCATGGAGTGGGGGGGTCGTCTGGCTTGTTGTGAGGCTCTGCTGGGGTGGCGGACCAGGGATAAAACCCTTCATCCCTCCTGGGTACCTCGTGAGTGGCTGGGCACAGGGAGAGCAAGTAGCAGCTCTGCCTCATGTCTGTGAGTCTCTGGATCAGCATACCTGGGCCGGATTGAAAAAAAACTGCTGCAGGGTGGGTGTCGATGATCCGGGCTGTGATAGGCTGTCTACTGGGTGGAGTTCTGATGAGAGGGTAGTCCGGATGTGGAAAATCGTGGCCCTCATGGAGTGGGGGTTGTCTGGCTTGTTGCGAGGCTCTGCTGGGGTGATGGGCCAGGGATAGAACCCGCCATCCTATGTGATCTTTTAGTAATCTTAATATGAAAGTCATTTGGGATAATACTTGCCATAGTAATAATAATTCAGACATATATGCTCTTAGATTCAATAACTTTAAACAGAGTACCAAGCCTAACTAAGTTCAATATGCTTTAATGACTTAATATAATTATAAAACATTTGGATCTGTTATAAGAGCTTTAGAAATCATTCTGATGAAAGCTGAAAAGATTTGCCAACACTGTTATTCTGTAACACTTGAAAAAGCACAGATGCATCCATGGAGAGATTTTCTGATTTGTACCAAGAGCTCCGTTGAAAGTGGAGCTATTTCCCACGTTCTCTACCATCTCTCATTTTGATTCATTTTCATCTTGTGATGTGGAAGGAAAACAGTGGAAAATAACATTTCAACCCTCAGTGAATCTGTCTAACTATCTAATCTGAAACCATCATTCACCACTCTTAGAAATCAGAAGCATTCTGAGAAAACAATACATGAAGAGTGATGCTGTCAGCCCTCAAGTAGGAAGGACTTAAGAAGTGCTACCAATCAGCATGCCTGTGTGGTCTGAAATTGGGCTTCACCACTGGAACTCTTAAGACAGGTGTTGGTATGTGGAATTTCCATTTGAGCAACAAAATGCATGTAAGTGTCATTTGCCTTAACAAGTACGCAGAAGCAAAAGTCAGAACATGTTCTTACCCTAGAAGTGAGATATTTCTGCCAGGAGGTGCTGCCTGGTCCTTTCTTGCTTCCAGGTACTGACAAAATTCTTCGAGGCCAGGACAATCTGGGGCAAGTAGGTGACAGATCTCTGAGAGAGTCAAGTTTCCACCTACATGTACACATTTCACGTGGTCACATGAGGATCATCAAAGCTTGATCTGCGACCCTGTACTTCTTCTGTGAACTCAAACTTCTGGGGCTGGATGGGATGAGCCTCTCCTGAGGAGGCTGCTCTGCACCCACACATGCCTGCCAGTCCAGCAAACACAATATGCATTTGAAGACTATGAAGAATATAAGAATGCTCATATTCTTACTCGCACCCTCGAGACGACAGAAAGGTTGAAAGTGGCGGTCGGACATCCTGGCTACAAGCACCACACATGGGCATATTGCCATAGCAGGATACAGGTCCATACTCTGGGAGAGGCACATTTGCATGACCAATATGGCATTTCTCCCCACTCACTTGTATTGATGTCAGGTGGCAAACTAGATTATCTACCTTGCCAAGAGCAATTTTTTCCTTTTGATGAAGCTATCTGCTCATCTTGCCTCACACTTCAGGGGATCATACTAATAGTTCTATTGAAGGGAGACCTTGGGTCTTCTCGTAGACAGGGGAGGGGGGGAGGAGAAGCCTGAGCCACTGTCCTTGGTGTCAATAGTCTTGCTGCCCTGGATCTGTCTTTGGGATGGAGAAGGCTCTGCAGGGCAGGGCGGGGAAGGACAGGGCAGGACAGGGCAGGGGAGGACAAGGCAGGGCAGAACAGGGCAGGCCAGGGAAGGGAGGGCAGGGCAGGGGCAGGGCAGGACAGGGCAGGGGAGGGCAGGGCAGGGCAGGGCAGGGCAGGACAGGGCAGGGGAGGGCAGGGCAGGGTAGGGCAGGGCAGGGCAGGACAGGGCAGGACAGTGCAGAGAAGAGCACAGGAGGGAAGGTTTGGGTGGGGCAGGGCTGAGTACATGGGAGGTTGCAATGGCCATATGTGCACTAGTGTACAGTTGAGAGTCCGGCTTGGAGCTTCTCTGTTGTGCCTGGGAAGGGGCCCTTTTACACAGCTCTGCTGTCTCTGTTGTTATGTAACTGAGACTGGAGACCGAATTCCCAGATTCACTTTCCTAATAGGCTGTGCACATCAGGTCTGACAGGGGTAGGTCTAATAGCAACACCCCAAATCCACAGCACTTCTATACATAATTACCAGTGTGAGGAGGGTATTTAAAAATATTTTATGTAAAAAATAATAAAAAGCTAATTCCATTCCCTTTCAATCACCAAAAACAATAATCAAGAGTAAATAACTGTAGAGGCCAAATCGTTACCCACTGGAGACTATAGTCCCTGCCAAGAGGCTGAAAGGGTGTGTCAGTAATCTTGTGTAGTGTGTCTCTGTGTGTGTGGGTGGGTATGTGGCTGAATTTACTGATACTCAGGGGTAATACAACTTGGAACAGTCTGGAGACTCAACCCCCACGAAAGCCTCCAGCACCCTTTTCTCTAGAGTAGAACAGAATGTCATATGAAATCTCTCTACTCCAAATCAGCCTGGTGTTGCTGAACATGAAAAACAGATGGAGGTTGCACCCTTCCCAGATCCTAACACTGTAGCCCATAGGCCTGGGAAGAGCTTGGGGCTTACACATGACAGGGCTGACACTGGGAAGAGCATGGGGCTGGCACACAGCAGGGCTGACAGGTGAGAGGAAGTGGATGCAAGAGGGCAGCTCTCCTGATGGGCCGACACCTGGAGAGATGAACTCTGAGCAAGCAGTACTGAGATGCTGCACATCCAGGCCTTAGGGATTTGGGCCCCCACTATGCAGAAACCATCACTGGGGTTCGAGAACTGAATGGCAGAGAGAGGCCTCAAGGTTCTGAGAACAGGCAACAAATAGAAATGCCTCATTCTAGTGGGGCACTGAACTGATTGAGACCAAAATCAGCACCAAAGGGAGAACTGATGTGGTTGTCATGGAACCACACCCTCACTCACTAGAGGAGACCCTGGAGGTGGGGTGGGAACCAACATCTCAGAATCTGGGCATTGAATGGCTGGTGGGCCACAGTTCAGAAATGGAAATAAACAGGAACCATGCTAAATTTGTGCAGACGTCAGGACAGACAGTTCTCATGCACATTGACAGACAGGCCCACCGAGGGAAGCTCGAGACCCTACCAGTTGGAAAAGTCAGGCCAATGTCAAGGAATGGACCTCCTATGTCTGTTAGACATTGGAATCTGAAATGGAGATGGTAAAGGTCAGTAGAATGCAGAGAACTAGAATGTATAAGGTGTTGCAAGTCCTTACACAGGCACGAGAATGGCTGTGTGTGGATCATTGCACTCAGCTGGAAATTTGGACTTTGGAATTTGATTGTTTATTTTTGGGTTACTACCAGCACTGCACAGGGGCACTTCCTGGGCAGTCCTGGAGTCAGGCAGTGCCAGAGCTTGAACCTGGGCCTCCCACAGATGAGGCATCCATAAGAGCGCAAGCTTAGCAGGCCCCATCAAAAGAGGCACCCCAGGTTTTAACGTGAAATTCATGATTGAAATTCAGACCCTTTTCTTGTATTTGTAGCAGTCTCTCCAGCAGTGGTCAGGGGCACTCCCACTGCCCACATTACTGACCTGCTGGAGAAAGTCCATGGCTCCAGGAGCCTCCTGGTGCATGTGCATGTGTGTGTGTGCATGCGTGAGTGTGCGTGCGTGCGTGCGTGTGTGTGTGTGTGTGTGTGTGTGTGTGTGTATGATCTGGAAGGGAAAGCCCTCTCCTAGCGCTGGTGTATGGGTGTATTTGTGATCTGGAAAGAAAAGGCGTCTTCAGGTCTGTGTGCCATGACTCAGTTACACATCATGTGAGTTGGAGGCTCAGGCAGCTCCTTACTAGCATTGTGATGGGCTATAGATTTAGCTGGAAATATGATAGCCAAAATTAGGATTTCTGAAAGTTTATTTTACTTTTTTATAGGGACAGTCTCACTACAGTCCATGGTGCTTAGTGGCGATGTGGTGCTAGGATCAAACTCAATGCATCACATCTGCCAGTTATCTATCTTACTGCCCTGTCTGTGTTTTTTAATTTTTATTTTTGGGACACACTCAGAGGTACTCAGGGGTTACTCCTGTCTTTACATTCAGGAATTACTCCTGGCTGTGCTTGGGGACCATATTAGATGCCAGGGATCAAACTCGGGTCAACTGCATGCAAGGCAAACCCCATACCCACTGTATTATTATTCCAGCATCCCTATCTGCATTTTATTTTTTTTAACTATTTTTATTTTTTTGCTTTTTGGGTCACACCCGGCAATGCTAAGGGTTTCTCCTGGCTCTGCACTCAGGAATTACTCCTGGCAGTGCTCGGGGGACCATATGGGATGCCGGAGATCAAATCCGGGCCAGTATAGGCCAGCTGCGTGCAAGGCAAACGCCCTACCCGCTGGACTATCGCTCCGCCCCATCTGCATTTTAAAATAGCTTTTTAGGTATTTCTTTTTAAGTTTTGTCTTTAAGAGAGAAAACACAATGACTTAAAGTTGTGAAGCACAAGTTCTAGCCACATTATTGAGAAGTTCTAGGTATGTTGCTGTTTCTGATTATTTGCAGGAGGAATGTTAGATTTAGCACCCACAGAGGTAAGAGATAGAAATGCAAGGAGTAGGTCCATCCTGCCAGGAGTATTCAGAAGCCTCTATCATGATCAGGGAAGCGACTGCGAGGGATACTTTAAGGCCCAGTTCCTCAGGGGAAACCAAGCAGCTCACCTGCAGGAAGTAGGGCCACCTGCTAGGAATGGAAGGATTGAACACTGGCTTCACAGGCACACACACAGCCTGCCTTACAGAGTGCAGAAACAGAGCTGAGAAAGTCCTCAGCCACTCCTCAGTGCTTTCCTACTTCAAACCACAGGGACTCTTTCAGCTCTTTTCAGCATCCACTCAGCTTTTCAGGATGTCAAAGCCTTGGGCAGAAACTTCAACGGGCCCACGCTGTGAGCATAAAATCACATTAGCTTGGGACTAGAGAAAACTAGGAATGGGTTATTATGAGCATGTTGGACCATTGGTTCTGGCTCCAATCAATATTTATCATGGATGCTTTAGAATACTCTGTCAAGACACATTTCATTCATCTTATAGTTGTTGGCTTTTGAAGATGAAGCAATTAGAGAAAACAGAAAGAAATGTGAGGTGGGTGTCCTTTCAGTTTACACAGTCTAGAATGAATAGCTCTCAATTCTAGACTCCTAGGCCAGTACTGTAGCCAGTATGTACATTAGAAAGTGTGAAGTTCCAGGCACCAAGCCAATGTGTTAATTGGCCGCATAGTCTCTCAGAAACAGGTGGGTCAGATCCAATTAGCTAGGAAAGTGTGACAGTGTACACTTTTGCTCATTTATAAATGACCTTTGAACCCCATTGCTCACATGGGCAGCTGAACCATGATCTTTTGCTGGAGCATTACTAAAGTAGAGGTGAGCTCTGCTAATAAGATGACAATGACAATAAATGATACAGTATTTTGACTGGAATATTTAGTGTATTCACATGAAATCCACTGCGACTGGAGATATAGGAAGTCTGTTTATTTATTCACCATCTTAAAATCTTCTGGGAGTTCCACTTAGGTCAACTAGATGCTGTTAACCCAGAGTTAATAACATGGTGATTGCCGTGGCGTCAGATATTCTGCTTAGTTCTGTCAGCTCAGCACTTAGATGTATTAGCTGCTGGGTCCTGGAGCTCTAACCAGTTTCAGAATCTCATTTCAGCACCTTGAGGTGTCTAAGAAGGAAGTGTCATGATTTATGACTATAATGTCTTCTAGCAAAACAGAATTAATGAGTAAGCAAACAAGAGTTCAGTTGGCATTTTGACAAAATGAAACAATGTTCAAAATGAGAATTTTAAACCATCTGACATTATGATCCAATGCTTGACCATGAATATGTCTATGAAGACTTGCCAACATTAAGTAGTGAATGAACAATGACAAACCATGAAGAGAGGCATCTACTTAAAGATAGGTGTCTACTCCAAGAGAGGCATCTACTTCAAATGGGACGAACCCCTTCACTGCTGGGGACCACACCCCTGCCACACTGCCAGAATCAGTGATGGCAGGAGAGGATGAAATGAATTTTGTTTAGTTTAATACTCGGACTTTTCTTAGCTTTGAGAACTCTGCACCAACCAAACAAAATGGGAACGTGGGTGAATCCAGAGGAACATTTACCCACAGGAGATGTAGGTTAAACTTCTGAACAGGGAATCAAATGTCATCATACACAACGTGAGTTATGTGTGCTTCTGAAACATAGTAGCACTGAATAATTCATTCACCTTGCTGTTTTACAGCAAGGTGAATTGTTTACAGCCTGTTTCCTACTCAGCAAGTGTCAATTTCCTAGCCAAGCTTCCGTCTTTTGCTAAAATGTTACTCTTCTCTTTACCTTGTGCCCTTTGGATGCTCTTGTATTGGAGGTAAGTCCTTTTCTGTAGGTGCAGGAAGATGTTAAAGCTAATTAGTTACTCCTGGACTTGCACCATGTTTCTTAACTAAATGCTTCCATTGCCTTCAGATTGATCTCAATTCCTCATACCCAAAAAGGAGCATCCCACTGTGGGACTGGATGGATTCAGGAAAAGAAACCACCCTGGCTTCAATATGGGACAACCAAGTGTCCTGCTCCTGAGTGCAGGACTCTAGAGCAAACTTTATTCTGACTCAAAGCTAAAGAGCAAGGTCACAGAAGGAGCTCTGTGTTTACTTAAAGAAATCGATAGGACCCTCAGGGGATTCGAATGGTCAATCTGGTGAGAGGAATGAATTGTATGGTGATCTCCACAGGAAAGATCACCCTAATTCAAGGTGTAGATAAATGTCTTTCTGACTATGTCTCTACAAAATGACTAGAAGTATCATTGAAATAAGTGTTTATTATCCTAAGATGTGAGAAAACAGCATCCACAGATTCCACACTAGCACTAGGGAGCTGGGCAGAACTCCCTGTGTTTTCTGCACCTTGTGAGAGGAAGCCCTTCTAACTTCTTTGTTTTCAGGGTAGAAAACCCTTTTACCTTTTTGTTTTAATTATACCACCATGAGATGTACAATTACAAAGATGTTCATGATTGGGTTTAAGTCATACATTGTTCCAGCACCCGTCCCTCTACCAGTGCCCTATTCCCACCACCAATGTCCCCAAATTCCTTCCCACCTCCCCCCAGCCTGCCTCTATAGCAGGCACTTTTACTTTACTTCTCTCTCTCTCTCTGTCTGTCTGTTTCCTCTCTCCTCTTACACATTGTGGCTTGCCCTACAGATATTTACGGTTTATCATATAAATCTCCCCAGCTTTTTGTGAAGTTCTGCTGCTTTAGTAAAGCCTTACCACTTGCCTTGGAAAGCTATAAAAGGGCTGGTAATGCTTTGGGGGCTTTTTTGTCTGAGCATGTATGATCAGTTCTGCTCTAGTTGGCTATTCCCTCTCTTTTGCTCTTGTTCTCTCTGTTGGTGTGTGGGAAACTAAAACTTTGGATTTTCTAAGAACTGGTGGTCATGCTTCCATGTCTGTTAGGGCTTATAAAAGGAGAATCGGAATTGTGGCTCCCCCTTTTGGAGGGAGTCAAGGCTCCAGGCTCAACTTGAACCCCCTGTGGATTCTATGGCCCTAACAATACTTGGGGGTCAGGGGGTAACCATAGCAGCAGATTCTAAGGCCCAGCTGGGTCAGTGACATTATTCTCAATCCGTTAGGGCCTCCAGTCTGTTTCCAGGGCAGACAACTGTTCCCCCTGACCCGTCAACAGGATGAAAGAACAAGACAAGAGGTTCCAGAAAGTTACTTTCAATCCTCCTTCGAATACGTTTTACTTTACCTCCCTTCTTTCTGCAGAACTTCTCTGCAGGGACCTCTCTCTCTCACAAGAGCAAAGAGAGGGAACAGCCAACTAGAGCAAAAACTGATCATACGCGCTCAGACAAAAAAGCCCCAAAAGCATTACCAGCCCTTTTTATAGCTTTCCAAGGCAAGTAGTAGGGCTTTACTAAAGCAGCAGAACTTCACAAAAGCTGGGGAGATTTATATGATAAACCGTAAATATCTGTAGGGCAAGCCACAACTGCTCTCCTTGGGGGCATCTTTCAGGATCCTCTCTTCAGGGGTTCTCTCTTCTGGAGGTCTTTGTTCAGGGCTCAAACTTTTTGGGTCCTATCCCAGGACCTCTCTTTTCTGGACCTCTTTTCTTAGGTCCTTTCTGTTCAGGAATTTTCCCCCTTCAGGGCCCTTTTCTTTTTTGCTTATTTATCTAAGTCCCTAACTGTACTTTTGCTGCTTCACTCTTTTGGCCTGTTGCCTCTGTTTCTGTTACTCTGCGTCCCCTAATCTGTTTCTTTGATTCTCTGCTGTTTGGTCTGTTGCCCTGTTGCCCTATAGCCCTGTGGACTTCATGCTAGTCCTGTGGCTCAGGCACCAGGCCCTGTGGCTGTGGTGCTTGGCCCTCAGGCCTAGGCAGCAGGAGCAGCTTCTCTCCCTGGTGCTGGCATCCAGCTCAGGCGCCAGGGGGCCACTGATCTCTCCATCTGGAAGGCTCCCTGGTTGCTCTTCTGGGGCCCCTATTTATAGTCTCAGGCCAGGGTCAGAATCCTGGTCTCAACTGATTAACATTTTTCCAACTAGTGTTCCCCAACACATGTCCATCAGAGGAATGGCCATTGGACCCACACATGACTATGAACCCTAATATTGTTTGGGACCTCAGACAGCCCTAACACCAAGACAAACCTGACACAACTCATAATAAGAATATCTAGAATACCCCAGGTTCTTGGAAAGCAAAACTATTTCAAATAAATGTGGGTCAAGAAACAAAGCATAGAGAAACTCAGGAAATCCTGGGAACCAAGTGATAAAACAGACACAATAGATCAAATCTGACATGCTCACGGGTGTGCTTGCTGCTTTACAATGCATGTATTGCACAAGACTGGAGAGACAGTACAGTATAGAGGGTGGGTGCTTGCCTTGTATATGGCCAAGTGGGGGTTTAATCCCTGGCATCCTGTATGGTCCCTTGAGCACTTCCAGGAGTAATTCTGGAATGCAGAGCCAGGAATAACCCCTAACTATCTCCCTGTGTGTTCCCCAAACCAAAATAAATAAACAAATAAATTGCAGATATTGCAAAGCAAATAGGCTGTAATAGAATTTGCTTAACCTGTCATACTAAAAACATCTTTAGGCAAGAAATAAAGGAGATTTAATTATTTAATGTCAAGGCAGACTTAACTAGGCAAAGTTCTTGAAATTGATGCCTTGAGCGGTGGTACAGAGCGTTTTACTTTTATTTATTTATTTATTTGGGGCCACAGTGACATAGTCCAGGGTTACTCCTGACTCTGCACTCAGGAATCACTTATGACAGTGCTTGGGGATTCATATGGGATGCCAGGGATTAAACTCAGGTGAGCTTGGTGCAAGGCAAGCTCCTTACCTACTGTGCTATCTTTGACCAGGTACAAAGCACTTTGAGAGGGAAGTTTCTAGCAATATAGCACACTTGTGGGACTAATGGAAGAAGAGTAAAAAAATGAACTTTCATGATTGGTTACTTGGTAACAATACACTGAAGTCTACTGAGGAAGAAGGGGTGCAACAGGGGACTTAGAAGTGGCCATGTTGTTGGGAATGTGTGTGGTAGATGCATTGTGCTTTGGGTACCATCACTGTATCACTGTATTCCCGTTCATAATCGATCAGCTCGAGCGGACACCAGTAACATCTCCATATGTCCTGTCTCATGCTAGTAGAGCCCAAGGGCATCTGCTTGCTCCAGGAACATAAAGAGCCTCAAACCATTCCATCAGGTCATGGGAATAAGGTCTAAAATTGTTACTGGTATTTGGCATATTAAATAAGACTCGGGTAGCTTGCCAGGCTCTGCCGTGTTGGTGGCATACTCTTGTAGTCACCTCTAAATCCAGCATTTATTGATGAACCATGCAGCCGTAAGCGGCCGCGTGAGCTGGGCTTTGGGTACCATACAGACATTTATTAATTTACTACTTGTTTCGATGGCCCTGCTCCTTCCCACCTAGGTAACAGGTTGGCTTGGGTTCTTTTGTTCTGTTCTGGTTTGCTTTATGATTTATGAACTGTCTATCTCTGACAATCTTCCAGAATGCGCAACTCAGAGCTCCCGCTCTGGCTGCTTCCCTGGTTACCTGCAGGTTAGAAACCTGCTTATGTTTTTAACGTTTCCATCACTACGACAACACATCAAGGTATTAAGTCACACAATACAGGATGAGCAGAGCAAAACTGCAATTTAACCCTCACATATCACAATATCTGCTGAAAAACCAGGAAAAAAAGGATGAATAAACCTTCCCAAAATAAAGTATGACCTTGAGAACTAGCTGCAAAGAGTCTCTGTCCAGAAACTTGTGACTAGGGAACCAAGAAAGCCTCAGGGATGACAGAGGACACTGTGAATCTCAGAAGGAAGGTTCCCCACATACTTCAGTGAGGAAATAGGACTTACAAGGTACCACACGTGACAGGGTGCTATAGGAAAGACCACCGCTGCCTGTTCCCATCGGCATGGAGTCCTGCTCCCTCATGGTAGTTGCAGAGCTGCTATGCAGTGAAGGGGAGCCTGGTGTGGTGTGGATGGCTATGAGAGTGAGATGGTTAGTGTGCAGGAACAGAAAGGCATGGATCCTCGATTCTTGCCTGATCCATGAGGAGCCATAAATCCTGTGAGGCAGGTACAGCTGGGATCAAGTCCACATTTTTGTTAGACATAAAACAAACGTCTGTTAGCCAGAGCAGAATAGCAGAGACTGTCTCAGGGTAACACTGGCAAATGGCCAACAGGCCACAGTGCCATTTAAGCCTGGTCTATGCAGTGACAGAGAGTCAAGTCCAGGTGCCATTGCGCACAGGGGTCAGCACTGCCCGAGACATAGAAGGAACAGATCTCCATTGAGATGTGACTGCAGGAAACCTGAGTAAAGAGTAGACAAGGGTCCAGCCAGCCCTTGCTTACCCCAAGCAAAGGCCCTGTGGCTGCAGGTAGAGGACTTTGGTCACTTGTGGCCTCCCCATCCCCTCAGCTCTGTGATGCCATGGCCCAGGCCAGAGACTCCAACCAGGACCAGACATTGGCTTCCTGCTGGGACCCTCCACAAAATTCATATGGGCACAGCTGCGGCAGAGCCTGGACATGGCCTGCGGACAGCAGCAGAGGATTCTCAGGGGATGCATATATGGGCATTCATGAGCTGGATACTGCCAAACTGGACACACACTGGACACTCACATGCTACACACCCTTGTCCTGGCCTCACACGCTCCAGACAACTGCTTACCCTGGACTATACAACCTTGGTCTGTGCATGTTGATTCTACACATGCAGGTTTTATACATTTTTCACACACCTCATAGTTCCCTGTATGTGCCCCATACATGCCCACATCCACCCTGTATATGTCCCACACCCACCCTGTACATGTCCCACATATGACCACACCCATCCTGTACATGCCTCACACATGCCCTGTACATGTCCCACAGTCCTGTACATGCTCCACAATGCCCTGTACATGCCCCATACTGCCCTGTACACAGCCCACACATGCCTTGTACATGCCCTATGCACACCCTGCATACCTTCCAGGCCTTGGGAATGACAAGACATTCCCTCTTCTGCTGTGGACACAGCCACCAAAGCAGTGGTGTTAGTCAGAGGACAAATGCTCTGAGGCTGTGGAGGGAGCAATAAGCAGAAGCAGGAGGAGAGAGAGCTGCCCATGTTCCCGGGCAGTGACAAGGGTCATGGGACTAGTAGGTATGTTCCTGCAGCCAGTGAGCATCTTGTCTTTCCTCAGTAATTTGCAATTTATCTGGCCCTAGCTGCCTCTGGGGCCAGAAGGAGCCTCCTCAGGAACACTAGAAGAGCAAAGCCCTCCATGGGCTGATACAGGCCAGCATAGCACATGGTGGGGAGCAGAGGGTGCTGGGTTGACCTCTAGAAATCCCCAATTAAATGCTGCTATACTTCACAAAGTGTACGGCTTAATAATGCCAGGAGACGTGAATATTAACAACACCACAATCCATTGCTTTGCTGTTTTTAATGCACATGAAATTTAGTACAAGTTTCACTTGCTGGAGGCGTACATGAATCATATAAATTAGAGGGTAACAAAAGAACATATTAGAATCTGTTAGCCTGGATGCACAAATTCTGTACGAACCATTTTAATATGTTCTACAACTTTTCTACCCTCCAGTTAAAAAGTCTTTCAATTTTTCAACCAGCATTGTAATTGAATTGGTTCTAGTTCCACCTACGGGTGACAATTTCCCACTGATGGAATCTTTATTAGATTCTAAGGATCATAGTGACGGGGCTGGTTTCTGAAGCAAACAACTCCACCCAGGAGGGATCATCTCACCAAAATCAGAGCAATCATGGGGACTCTTTGAGGGGTAGATGCTCGTATAATTTCCACAGGACAAGAAAAGACACCAACTGCCAAAATCAGGAAATGTCCCTGGGAGTTGAAAGGTTTATATAGCTCCTCAACCGGCAGCCCAGACTCTGGAGACTGTCCTGCTAGCACACATCTTGGTGAGTCTCTGAATGACCTTTAAATGGAGTTGGGCACAGAAAATTAGAAGCCACTATTTTTACGGCAGAGTGTGTAGCTGCGTTGCATGAATGCATTTTTGGGAAATGAGACTTAGACCAGCACAAGCAAGTTTTAAACTGGTCCAACTTGATTTCCAATATTTGAATGACAGCCTCACAGTAGCCTGAAGAAAAGCTTCAGCTGCCCTCAAGCTATGCATAGGATCTCTCAGAGCAGTGAGAATTCTATGCTTGAGCCATGTCTCTGAAATCTGGAAGGGATGGTGGAGACACCACACCCAAGTAACTTCAAACAGCTTCTTCCGTGTGTCATTAGACCTTCCTGTTAATTTAAATCAGGTAGGAGTGAAAATCCAGGTTGTGGGCCATAAAGGAATTGAGGAACAATGAGAATCGGAATGAATTAAAAGCCTAGGTGTCTTCCATGGGAATGAAATACAGACTCTAAATAGATACAAACATAACCACATATGCAAAAAAAATGTGTACATACATAGAAGCATGTCAGTTTACTTACCACTGGCACATGCATGCACACAGGTACATACACAACCCCTGATACACAGCACTTTCACACACAAGCACATGTAGCTCGACATGAGCATCACAGCAATACATATGGGTAAACAGAATCCTGTGTACACCAGACATATTTGCACACAATGCACACTGCACCCTAGACACATGCACTAATATGAACACATAGACATTGACGTCTTTGTACACACAAAATATGTATGTGTTCTTAGACAGGGCACAAAGAACATAATATTACAGGTGCACACATGTATTCTTGCATATACCAATGCACAAAGGTGCATGCATACATGATCCACACACTTCAAGGTGTGCTCCTGAAAAGACTTGTACACTCAGCAACTGTACAAATACCCTGTGACAAGCATGTGAAGCAGTTTATGTGTATGTACTGTACACATGTCATGTGCAAAAGAGTGTGCACATACAAGAGTGCACACATCACATCCATGAGATACACATTTGCAACTAACCTGAACATGTACACCCTGAACTCACATCAAGTGTAAACATGCACACATGTATCCACATATACATTACACACACACTGGCACATATGTAAACTCTTGCGCATACCATGTGCACCAACACACTGAAGGACTGCACACATGTGTACATGTTCATCTTTCACACACATGTACACAACTGCAGTACACATAGGTCATGTGCACACAAGTGCATGCCTACACTCTGTACACAGCACATGCACACAGGTACCTTGATCAGTGCTCATACATGCAGCACACATGCATACACAGCTGCCAAGAAGGAAAGAGCCTCTCTCTCGGCACTGGCATAGTGCAAGTCGGACTCTCCGAGGAGGTGCGTCCACAGGAAAGAGCCTCTCTCTCAGCACTGACAGAGTGCAAGCCGGACTCTCCGAGAAGGTGCGTCCACAGGAAAGAGCCTCTCTCTCAGCACTGACAGAGTGCAAGCCGGACTCTCCGAGAAGGTGCGTCCACAGGAAAGAGCCTCTCTCTCATCACTGACAGAGTGCAAGCCGGACCCTCCGAGGTGTGTCCACAGGAAAGCGCCTCTCTCCCAGCACTGACAGAGTGAAAGCCAGACTCTCAAGGAGGTGTATCCACAGGAAAGAGCCTCTCTCCCGGCACTGACAGAATGCATGCCAGATTCTCCCAGGAGGTGCGTCCACAGTCCTGTGCTTTCATCCCACTCTGACAAATGGGTTTATTCACTCCTGCATGAACTCTGTTTTCTCCTGATGAACTTTTCTAGATTCTCCTCACTCGCCCTCCTGCTGGCTGCAGTGGTTGTGTGACCCAGCCCAAGTCTGTCTGAGCTCTCGCCCTCACCTTGTCAATCCTTTGGGTCACTTGTCCTTGAGTTTCTACGCTACCACTGAGGTGAACCTTGGAGGGCTCCTCAGTGTCCTCAGAGTCGGCTAGCACAGGAGACAAGACCTCAAACATCCCATGACCACCCTTTGCTGTGCAGAGCCTGACAATCAGCACCTCGAGGCCACGCCACCCTGCAAGACCCCATGAAGGTGTGAGGCTCCCAGGAGCTGTATCCACCACTCCACCTTCAGCAAGTCAGAAAGCAGCATCATTAGCACTAGCAAATCAGCAGAGACTTAATGTTGGAAGGTAGATCCAACTGTGCAGATTTGAGTGGGAATCAGCAGAGATGCACTAGGCTGACATCTGCGGGCAGGGGACATTGTTGCCCGCTTCATGTTTAGCCTCAGATCAGCTACTCCTGCACGCACTGGAGGGGACCTGTCCAGCTTCAGGAAACACAGCCCTAAGTCAGACAGCCTGGACTCAGGGAGACAGCCTCAGAGGGCCCGGCCTCAGGAGACACAGCCCTTAGTCAGACGGAAAGACAGACCCAGGACAGGGTGAAAGGCCCAAAGTCACCATTCACCTGACACCCCCAGTAAATGTCCTCCATGGTCCAGACACATGACATATGACTGTGTGTCCACTGTATATTCCTCGCTGCACCACGACTTACCCTAGTGACTTTACAGCCTCTCCTGGGACCCTCAAATCTGCACAGTTGGATCTACCTTCCAACGTTAAGTCTGAACCATTGCCTGGGCCTCATGGTCTGGAATCACTTCTGTAGTAGCCCATCCCTGGGAGACAGAGTCTCGCTGTCCGGGTCAGTGTCTGAGTTTTGGGGGATAGGACAGATGGTTTCCTTTGGATGAAAACAAATAGTCTTCCCTAGCTGGGCACAGCTGCACCATGCCAGTACACCTGGAGCCGTGGGCATAGCTGCACCATGCCAGTACACCTGGAGCCATGAGAACACCTGCACCATGCCAGTGCATCTAGAGTTATGGGCAGTACATTGGCACTGTGCCAGTACACCTTGCCCCATGGGCAGTACTGCCCAGCACCTGAGGGGTACATACCTGTGGTCGGCCTGCGAGTAGCTCAACATCCCAGGTATGAGATCCACCGAGCAGATGGTGACAGCTCATGTGTGTATGTTGGGCTCCCCCACCCAGTCCCTGCACTGCACACTGCCTGCTGTCTGACCCTCTCTGAACCACACAACACAGCCTTTCTGGAAACCCAGCGAAGAGAAGCTGCAGCAGAAGGTAGGACAGGCCAGAACCTATAAGCTTCCCAGAAAATGTCAGTGACAGCAGCAACTCTGAGCGCCTCTCCCCTTGCTTTAAAATTCCATTCTCCACCATACCCCTGGAACCATGCCCAGACACAGCAGTGTTCTGAATTTTATTAGTATCGAAAATAATACAGACAAATAACCATAGGATACACACATAGGAGCTTAAAGATACACTTTGTACTTTTCAATATGAAACATTAGACAGATCTCATGGAGATACGTGGCTACAGTCAGGAGTCAATAACCCTTGACAATGAGGACAGGAACCTTGGCTAGGAATCACTGAATGAAAGGTACCACTTGGTGCACGAGAATCGACAGGTGCCGGATGCTCCAGGGTGCGTGCCTCTCCTGGTATGTACAGCATTTACAGAAACGCCTGCAGACAGAGGCCAGGAACTTTGTGTATGGAGTTCGTCTGCAATGTGATCGCTAAATGCAAAGTGAAATGTGATGATAGTGGAAGAACACTTCTCCCTCTCCAGCTTCCCTGCTTCACCCACTGGTGGGCTGAAATCTGGCATCTTGGTGAAGGTCTGGCCAAGCAGCAGCATGAGTGGGGGAGCAGTGACACCTCCCTCTCTGCCAGCTTCCCTGGTGTCTTCACATATTGCTAGAAGGGCATGTACACCACAGAGTCCCTGAGATCAAAGCCGAGGGCAGGGCAGGCCAGGAACGCGGGGACAGCGGACATTTCAGGTATGGGGCAGGGGACTCAGCATGGGAAGCCTGTGGTGGTTCCACAGCAGGGAGCTTGTGCCACCCCAGAGCGACTCCACAGCACTGGAATGCAGGTCCAGAAGGCCTGGGAACAGGAAGGGAGGGTTGTGCAGACACGGTCGACATTGGGTTTGAGATTCAGGTGGCTCCCTTCCTGTCTGCTCCACTTGAGCTTCTTGAGAAGACCTGAAGGCGCTCTCATGGGTGAGGGAAACCCCTTTACGCTCTCACGAATGTTCTGAGAGGTGGAGTAAAGCTCCCTGGAGCAGGATTCTCAGCTCTGAGTAACCTTCTGTGGTCAGGCCGTTCCAGCAGGGGGCAGGTGAGGCAATTAGCATAGCCCGCAGGAGCAGGGTTAAGCCAGGGTGACAGGGGGACCCAGCTGCTTCCTTGTAGCAGCCCAAGGCAGAGGAAACAGGTCGGTGTTCACATTCACAGATAAAACAGAAGAGGAGGGAGATGTTGAACATCCGAAATTCTGGAGCTTCCCCAGCGCAGTGCCCTCAGCTGCTGCAAAGCCTCACATCCAAGTCTGCTCAAAGAAGCACAGGGCTGCTTCCCAAACAGGACCTTCTGGGAAGCCCAGTAAGGGCTGCTGGGGCCAGGTGTGCCCTGAGCCCTGGGGACACACAGGTTTCCGTGTGCTTCACATGGGTGTTTCAAACGAGCATCTCAAAGTAATGCTGATGCTATACTCCAATCAATGCTATTAGAATGTGAAAATAGCTTCTGGATGAATGAGTTTTTCTAAATTAAAAACACTTCAACGTGTGGTGTGTGCCTGTATGTGCGTGTGCATGTGTGTGTGCATATGTATCCATATGGTTGTACATATGTGTAGCATGTATTTGTGGGGATGTATGTGTGCACTGTTAGTGCATGTGCCGGGTATTCATGTGTGGTCTGTGTGCATGTGGGTGTCTATTGGGGACCATGTAAAACTTTATTCCTTGGCAGTGCTGCAAGTCACAGTCAAAGAATCTATCAAAAGTCTGAGTTTTGTGATATGTAAATTCCTTTGGTTTATCAAGTAAATATTAAGGCATTGCAGATTCCCTTAAAAGGGCTCACTGTTCTTCAAATCATATTCACAGTTTACCTATACAGAAAGTGAAAAAATACAGTTGTAAAAGCATGCATCATCACTGCATTTCATGAATGCACTGTTTTAGCAACCAGCTGCCTTTCCTGTCAGTTGTGAGAGAGCCGCTAGTGCACGGAGGTGTTGAGCAGGAAGCAGAGTAGAGCGGCACACAGTGGGACACAGGGTGGACGTCCATCAAGGCTGATGTGGAGCCATGCACAGCAGGACCTGCTGGAGGACAGGGGTGTCAACGTGGTGGGAGGAGGACAGGAAAGACCATGCACAGCACTAGCTCCCTCCAATCAGATCACAGGGGGAACACTCCCTCAATCAGATCATAACAGTAATGCTTCTGCTATCAGAGTGAGCTCATTCCCACCAATCAGATCACATGAGATACCTACTCCTTCCAATCAGATCACAGGGAGAAAGTTCGTGCCAATCAGAATATAGCAGGCACCCATCCCTCCAATAAAGCACAGAAGGCATATTTCCCTCCAATCAGCTCTACCATTATTAAACTTTAATTGAAATTGGAAAATCTACTCAATCATTTTGAAAACAATTACATTCTATTACAGGAAAATTGGGAATAATTCAATGGTCTAGAGAGTACCTCACTGGAAGAGTTTGGAAATTGTATGTTTCTAGTTCTACATTTCCTAGATAACCACTATACATAATTGAAACCTGAGCTGTAAATAACCATCATCACCAGACTTTGATAACCACATATCAGAGATGCTTGTCTGTTGGAGGACAGGTTTAGCTATTCTGGGAGTTTTGTTGTTTTGCTCACTCCCAGCTTAATCTACTTAAGCCAAGGTTAGTTCTAATGAGACCTCTCTTCTATGTAAACACTGCTAGAGGGTGTGGCACCTTACAGAAGTCACCTTGATTGAATAACTTCTGACTTATACATCTACTAAGACTTCTATGTTTTCTGGATTGGGCACAGCTCCTCTTTATACCCACTGCAATCAATGTGGGACAGTTAGAACTTACCAGGAGACTACCACCCTGGCTACGCTGAGACTATAGGAAGACTATAGGAAGGATCATACTAGTTTGCTCTAAGCAGGCGAGAGTGACCCTTTCAGTACACGAGAACAAGATACTCAGAATCACCCTGGTGCAGATAATAATAAGGACCTTGTGGGTACCATCTAGATTACATGAAGCTCATTAAGTTAAGATGTATTACTTTATATCAGCCCTCTCTCTCCAGTGTTTTACATAAGAGATAATCTCCTTAATCCTTGGCATAACCTTTGTTTATGCCTGCAATAAGGTGTGGCACTACACTCTGTTTAGAGTTCTTTGTTGACATGCCCCTCCCAGTTGGATTACTTTGGTGTATATAAGGGGCTGACTTGAGGCCCCTTCACCTTTTGCCTTTTGGTTCCTCAGCCTTCAGCTTTTGGCTCCTGCGGCTTTTGGCTTTTGGCTTTTGGCTTTTTGCTCTTTGGCCTTTTACTCCTTCTGGGTAGGACTCAACTCGGGTGAGATTCTCTCTCTTTGGTGGGAGACTTAGGCTCTTTTGTATGGTCTAAGTTCGGACCAGAGCTAGAGTTTGTTCATTATATTGGAGTGCTGTGGAAGAGCTTTTGTACTATTAAAAGCCATTTTTGGAACTGCACCGGACTCGTGAGTTTTCATCTGTTCTCCCGGCGTCCTCGGAGGTAGAAGACAACCTCTGTCCTGACACTGTCAGGGACCCCGTGGTGTTCCCCGACACTTGTCAAGAGGTCAGGCTTGGACAGTGGGTAGCAGAGGGAACCTGGACACAGCAGTGGAGGGAAGATGACCCTGGTGGCAGACCACTGGTGGAGTGTTGTATGTCAAAAATCCAACTATGAATACTTTTGTAAGTCATCATGCTTTATTTTTTTTTTATTTTATTTTATTTTTTTTTGCTTTTTTGGGTCACACCCGGCAATGCTCAGGGGTTACTCCTGGCTCTGCACTCAGGAATTACTCCTGGCGGTGCTCGGGGGACCATATGGGGATGCCGGGATCGAACCCAGGCCGGCATAGGCCGGCCGCTGCAAGGCAAACGCCCTACCCGCTGGGCTATCGCTCCGGTCCCATGCTTTAATAAAATAAAACTTGGGAAAAAAAAAAAAAAAGACAAAAAATATAAGGCTATCATCACAAGCTGCACTCTCCGAGGAAGGACTTGTCTGCACTCAGCCAGAGGTGATAAGAAGGCTTCTGGCACAGCTGTCCAAACTGTGCTACAGTGTTGGACCCCAAGATCCCAGACCAGTGGCACCTGGCATCTGGCCTGTTGATGGTCTGGGGCAGCCAGCACCAATCTTGGGGCCACAAGAACCTGCCTCATTGCCAGCCTCCTATGCTAAGAGCCTCCCTGAATTTGAGGGGCTGTGTGATCACCTTCATCTGTCTGTGTGGGATGGATTTCCTGTTCCTAGTTCAGCCCTCAGCTGGCATGGGAGGGACATTTCCTGCTGCTTACAGAGTTTGTGCAAGCAAAGCCAGCTGGCCAGGTCCTTTACAAGGTATAATGTGGTTTAAAAGCATGAGACATGCATTACTCAGAACCACACAGTGCTGAAACTGTAATTTCAGAGCTTACTATCTTCTGTTTGAGTGTCTGTTCCTGCCCCTCAAGGTGTTGCAGGTGTGGCTGTGGTGCCCTGCTGTGTCAGAAGGTGGCAGACAGGAGACAGGTTTGTCTACACCCCAGGGCTTTGCCCGTGGGCCCCTGGATGGTTGATGGTCTGACATAGAAAAAGACAGAGCCCCCTGAGATGAACCCAGTGTCTGTTCTTTCCCCCACTTTTCACCATCAGGATCAAATGCTTCTGCGTCACTGCCCATGTCCCTGACTCCTCACATGCAGACGGTCTAGAAAGAGTAGGAAGGGGGTTGGGGCTTGCTCACAGAGGGCCTTGCCCAGGCAGAAAGGAAGGGAGCTGCCCCCTGGCTTGACTTACGGCTGATTCCTGGGACCCTGATCTGCTCGCTGCTGGCACCGTCACCCCCAGCTGTCGTGGCCTTGACCTGGATGATGTAATCCTCCAGAGTGGGCAGCTGCAGCTCTGCTGACGTCTGGTTGGTGCTGAGAACCTGTGCTGTGGTCTGGCTGCTCGTTCTGTAGAACACCTGCAGAGAGCCCACGGCACAGGTGAGGCCCTGCAGGCACCCACGGCACAGGTGAGGCCCTGCAGGCACCCACGGCACAGGTGAGGCCCTGCAGGCACCCACGGCACAGGTGACATCCTGCAGGCACCCACGGCACAGGTGAGGCCCTGTAGGCACCCACGGCACAGGTGAGGCCCTGAAGGCACCCATGGCACAGGTGAGACCCTGCAGGAACCCATGGCACAGGTGAGGCCCTGCAGGCACCCATGGCACAGGTGAGGCCCTGTGCAGCCCCTAAAGCACCTGGCCCTCATGCCAGTCACTAGAACCCTCCAACACCTGTGCCTCCTGATCCCATCAATCCTAGGGTAGAGCAGAGCACTGTGGAGTGAAGCCAGAGGTCCACAGGGCAAACCTAATACCACACCCAGGGGACAGTTCACACAGGCCATCAGAACAAACCACTCAAGTTATTGCAGACACTGCCCCACACCCTTCTGCAGGAATCACTCCCCTAACCTCAGCCACAGACACTGCCCACACCCCTCCCATGGAATCACTTCCCCAACCACAGCTGCAGACACACTCCCCGGGAATCACTTCCCAACCACAGCTGCAGACACTGCCTTTGTCCCTTCCTGGGGTTACCCCCCACCTTCAACCAATGTCAGGAGTTGGGAGAGCAGTGTGTGGTGATAGCGTGGGGTGGTGCCAAACAGCGGTTTCCAGCATGCAGGTCCCCATGTGATCACCTGGAGGCTTCAAACTTTCACCTGTTCCCCAAACAACTCACCTTGTAACCTGTCACCTCAGACTCATTCTCTGCTGCTTGCACACACTCCCAGTTCAGCAGGATGGAGGTGCCAGTGCTGTTCCACACCACATTTCCAGGGGGGCTGACTGGGGGCTGGGGGCAGAGAAGTGTGAGAACTGAGAGCCTACTTCCTGCACAGATTGAAACACAAGCCCTGTCCTGCGAGGAGGGAGGGAGATGAAAAGGGGTGGGAGGTTCCAGAATGGACACTCAGCTCCCCTGTAAGTCTCAGTATTCAATTAGGGGCTGTGGGGGTGGGTCCCTCATACACTACAGAAAAAATGCTGGTGAGGACCCTCCCCAATCCTGAGAGCCAACTGGGCTGGGCCCAGAGGTGTAGGGCAGCAGCTGAGACAGCAGTCGGGCCCCCTGTCCCAGGTGTCCCAGAGATGAGGAGCAGAGGCAGGATCTGCTCACAGCACAGCCACCGAGAATTTCTGGACCTGACTTCTGTTCAAGAGTCCTTCTATGGTGTCCCTTTACCTTGTCTACCTGTGAAAGCCTGTCGGCTCCCTGCTGAGTTAGACCGCAACCCACCCAATCACATCAGCACAGAGACCCTCTGAGACTGGGTTCATGCAAAGGACACAAAAACAAAAAATAAATGGGAATGCATGATAAAAAAGCTTCTGCATTGTGCAAGATTTGTAATTCTCAAATAAAAAGACCTCAGACCAATGGGAGAAAATATCTACATGATTATTTGGCAAAAAGCTAATACCCAAAAGACATAAACTATTCTTGAACCTCAACAACAAAGAAACAAATTCTCTCACCAAAACTTGGATACTTGCTCTAAGAGGACACACAGATGACAACAGACATATAATGTTCACCATCACTTATTTAGTGAGAGAAAGGAAAATCCAAACAACAAAGACCCCCTTCATACCACGAGAATAGTCCTTGTCAACAAGCTAGAGACAGTAAATGCTTCAGTGGGCTGTGGTGACAAGGAGCTCTCACTCATGGTTGCTGGCATTACTGCCTGGATCAGCCTCTCTGGAAAATGTTTGGAGACTTCTCAGTCTATGAACAGAACTTCCATATGACCTGGCAATTCCACTCCTAGGCATCAACCTCAAGAACACAGAAGCATTCATTGGAAGGGCCCAGGCACAACAGCCGAGATCTGCAAAGCACCCAGGGCCCAACAACAAGACCAATGGAAGAACCAGGGGTTTGTGTGCAAAATGGAAAATTATTCGGCTGAGAGAAAAGGTGAGAACTAAAGTTGGCTGCAACCTGGATGGAATTTGAAGGTGTCATACTAAGTGAAGCAAGTCAGAAGGAGAAAAGACAAATAGCTGATGATCTCCCTCATGTAAAGCTCAAAGAATAAAGTGAGAGATGAAACAGTCCCAGTGGAAACACTCTGAGAAAGGATGAAAAGATCTGGAAGCCAGTGGCAAGGGCGGGTGGTGGGTGGGGACACCCTGGGACAATGGAGGGCTCTGGTGCCACAAGCCTGAAACTACAGGACTGTGACCTCAGCACCAGTGTAAAACACCATACTTCATTTTTAAAGAATCAACTGCAAATATTTTAAAAGTTAAAAAAGATAAAAGAAATGTCCTAGGGAAGCACAAAGACCTAGATATTGAGATGAAGTGGTAAGTGGAAGTGGCAGCTCTGTCCCTAGAACCATAGTTCCCCTCAAATCTGTGCTGCTGGCAGAGTGTGGCATACAGATGTCCCAGATAGGGGCCGAGAGGCCATGCTAGGAAGCAGGTAAGAGGCGCAGCTGAGACCCCCTCCCAATGCTCAGATCTGTGGCTGGGTCCCCAACATGAAGATTCCCAGCCAGGACCCCCACACTTGATGTCTCAGCATCCATGACATCAACAGTGCCCTGCCTCAGGGCTTCTCTGGATTGTTCCCACCTGCTGCGCTGCCAGGGCTGACCTGGGAATGAGGACCTGGACTGGTGGGTCACACCACACCCATTAGCCCTGAACTTTTACATTGTGAATGAGGGATTGTTTTCCTCTTTCCCATAAGCTTTTTACATATGCTTAGGCCAAAGACATTTTGTTTTTGTATAAACACAAAGGAGAGTGGGGGCAGGTATTTGTAAGTTAGTATGACTCTAAATTGATTGATCTTATACATCCCATCATATTTTATAACTATTAGCCTAAAATCATTTAGATTGTATCTAATTCCTCATTGCCCCTATACCAGGGTCCTATGAGGAACTGGGTGGTACCAGGAAGAGAGTCCACCCTTGCTACAAAATGGGATTACTCTTAGAATAAACCCTAGAATGAAGGTCAGAACCAAGACAAGACTGAATAGCATCACAGTGTGAATAGATTTGAAGCAGAGAAGAGCACTTAAGAAATGCCCTGGAGCAGAGCTATACCAGAGATAGGAACTTGAAGGGGGAAGAATGATCAATCTGGCATGGGAAGCATAGTTTAGATCATATGGTGTGATCTCCCCATGAAAATTCACCCTATATATCTACTCGGGTGTAATTATGCCTGTCTCCCTTTACTGTGTTTATATAAGAGTACTAAATAGAATGGGAAGGAATGGGAGTGAAGGTAGATGATCGGCAACTACACTACCTCCACTTCACTGATATCATCGTTCTAATAACACCAAACATTAGCCAAGCGGCACAAATGCTGGCTGACTTCTACCGAGAATGTGGAAAGATAGGTCTACAGCTGAATCTAAAGAAAACTAAGTTTATGAAGAATGAACTAGTTCCAGAGGCCCCATTCACTTTCAATGGAACAGACATCTCTGAATGCAGCAGTTATGTGTGCCTAGGTCGAGAAATCAACATGATGAACTACCTAAAACCTGAGCTGTGCAGGAGGAAGAGAGTGGCATGGAATGCCTTCAAAGGCATTGAAGAAATAGTTAAAAGGATAAAGAACCTCCAGCTCCGGGCGCATCCCTTTGACTCCACCGTTCTCCTTGCGTTAACATACGCCTCAGAGATCTGGGCCCTACGAAAGCAGGATGAAAATGCTATTCGGGTCTCCCAGAGAGGAATCGAGAGAGCTATGCTTGGAATATCACGCCTCACTCAAGTGAGAGAAGGAATCCGGAGTTCTGACCTCCATCGCTATTCCAGAATCAGGGATGCTGTCTCGTTTGCCAAGGCTTCAAAAATCAGATGGGCTGGACATGTAATGTGATTTGGAGACGACCGCTGGACTAGAGCCGTTACCGACTGGATCCCACAGGATGTCAAAAGATCACGTGGCCGCTCACCTACAAGATGGTCAGACTTCCTTATCAAGACCCTGAAGGGTCGGTTTGAGGCTCTTCATATTCCTGAATCAACCAGATGCCATTGGACTACATTGGCACGTGATAGGGTCCAATGGAAATGCTACGTGCCTGCTTGAGCAAATCGATGAATAACAGGATTCAAGTGATCAAGTGAAGATATAATATTGAAATGATTGTTTATTAGTCTGCGAGGAGTACTCTACGTTAGCATCTCTTAAGAGCAGTACTCTACATTAGCATCTCTCAAACTTGGGCCACAGGAGCGTGGTGTCCCTGGGGATTTGCATCAGCAAGAATAGTCATCCAGTTTTGACCTTCAGGTGTCTGGCCCCTAGTGGCTGCAGATACTTTTGGCTCTTGTGCTTGAGGGGTCGACAATGCATGTGTGTGATTGAGCACATGGTTTGTGGCACATGGTTGGTGTGAGTCTCTTGGCCAGTGTGTAGTGGTGGCAGAGGGGGCATAGCACTTAATGTGGAGTGGAAGAAGTAAAGATTTGGAGTCTTTAAACTGGACTCCTGGCTCTTTGTTCATTGGCCTGAGCAGATAGTCATTGGCTCCAAGTGTGACTAGAGAACTGACAGACCCTGATACTGTTGGGAACCCTGGATGGCCCCAACATTGGATGCTTCCTGAGAGTCCATCTCCAGGGTCATCCCTAGTCAGAAGGAACCAAATTCAGCAGGGTGAGACCTATGGGCTCTGTGGCCAGTGGCGTCACCCTGACCTGTGGGCTCTGTGGTCAATGGCCTCATCCTGACATAAGTGCTCTGTGGTCAGTGGCCTTGCTTACCTATGGGCTGTGTGATCAGTGGCCTTGATCTGTAGTGTGACCCCCTGAAGGCTGACTGGCTCTTCCCTGGCTCAATAGTATCTCCACCTTCTCTCCTGTCCATCTCCTATGGTTGCAAGGACAGCCCAGACCACCTCCATTTCCCAGCCCTTGCTGTTGTTTGGCACCAAGTTGATCACCTGTGCACACACATTCCAAATGGAGTCGCTAATGGACGCTGCTGACCATGCAAATGAGAGCAAGCAGTGTAGTCTCAGAGATTCAAAGTATGATGAAATGCAGATGTATATTGGGAGTCCCTTGGGCTGCACTGACCAGCTCCACACCACCTCAGAAGCAGGCTTGGGTCAGGCCCCCTGATAATCCCTGGGCTCTTCGGGGCCAGCAGAATGGGATACTGACTGTGTTTAGGGTGTCAGTGGGATCCTGTCCCCTAACAGGCTACAGGCTGTGCTTCCACCTCAAACTACACAGGACCCTGTGAACCACATGGCTCCTGTTGATAGCCGGACACTCACGGGTCTTCCTGGTGGTGGCATTGGCTGTGGTGCTGAAGGGTCCTGGTCCAGCACTGTTGTAGGCACGGACAGACATGTGGTGGGGTGTGTGACTCTTCAAGCCACGGAGGGTGGCAGAGGTCCTGTTTCCGGCTACAGTCACATGACTGGCAGAGGCTTCATCTCCTGTGCTCCAGTACCGCACCTTGGACAGAACAGAGAGACGCGGGTGACCAAATGTCCATGCCAGTATCTGCAGCTGAACTCAGCCAGGCACTCCAGAAGGCAGGACAGTGCCACTGGAGGACAAAGCTTGTGGGTGCACAAAGCCAAGAGGACACCCACACTCTGAAGCCTAGACATGGCCATAGGCACATGTGAGAGAACTTGTCTGCCTCCATGTCCTGTCCCTTGCACTCCACACTGGGAGGACAGAGGCACCTCCAGAACAGTGATATGAGTGCTGCTGCTGGGACCTCACAGTCCTGGGGCAGTCCGGGCCACCTGCTCCTTGGAGAAGGCACCTATGGGGCTCGGAGCTAGGGTGCAGCCTCATGCTCAGAGAAAAGCTACTCAGTGGGAAAGGCTCCACACAGCCCAGCCAACCAAGAATCCCCTGACATCTGGGCTCCCATTCTTGAGTCCTTCCATGCTGTACCACCAAAGCCTGTCAGCTCCCTGCTGAGTTAGTCAGGACCACATGCCTCAGACCAAAACCCACCCAGCTGCACCAGCACAGAGACCTTCTGAGGCTGGGTTCATGCACAGAGCACTTGTCAGAGCCCAGAGTCAGGAGGAGAGTGATGTTAGCATGGGGAATTTCTCTCTCTCTCTCTCTCACACACACACACACACATACAGTGAATCACATGACCGAGGAATCATACACACATGGGGAGTTACACACACACACACACACTTGGGGATTTACACAAACATAAAAATCACACACACTTGGGAAGGCATACAGACACTAGGGGAGTCTCTCGCTCTCTCTCTCTCTCATATACACACAGGGAACCACACACGTCCAGGAATTACACATATTTGGTGAATTACACCCACAGAATCGTGTGTGTGCACATACACACAGAGGGAACTGCACACACATCAAAAAATCACACATACTGGGGAATTGCATACACACCTGGAAAATCACACATATACAATCGTACATGGAAAATCACCCCCTCTATGAAAACATATACACACATACATACAGGGAATGGCACACACACCAAGAAATCACACATACTGGGGAATCATATACACACAGGGAATTACATATACACCTGGGGAATCACACATACAATAACACATACAAAATCACACATGGGGTGCACCCTCCTCTAGGAAATCACATACACACAAACACACCTAGGGAATTATGCACATTGAATTATAATGCATTCAGAAATCACACCCTAGAGGTCCCACACACAGTCAATCATGTAAATCACCTCATAGCCCAGGAGACGCCCATTGCTCGCCTTCCAGGGGGCTGCGCTCCAGGTCACCTGAATTTCCGAGGAAGACAAGCTGTGGGCAGAAATGTGGCTTGGAGCTGCTGTGGGCTCTGGGGACAGACAAGAGTCAGACATCAGCTAAGACGAGCATAGGTGCATACAACTGGTGCTTCCAATTGGGCAAGCATGGGTGCATACAGCTGGTGTTTCCAATGAGGTGAGTGTGGGTACTTACAGCTGGTACCAATGGGGCATGCATGGATGTATACAACTGGTACCAATGGGGTGAGCATGAGTGTATACAGCTGGTACCAATGGGGGTGAGCATGGGTGTATACAGCTGGTGCTTTGAGTGGGCTGAGCATGGGTATATACAGCTGATGCTTCCAATGAGGTAAGCATGGATGTATAGCTGGTTGAATGGGGTGCACATGGACGATAATAGCAGGTACCAGTGGGGCGCACATGGATGTGTACAGTTGGTATCAATAGGTGAGCATGGCTGTATACAGCTGGTACCAATGGGGCAAGCATGGCTGTATACAGCTGGTGCATCCAATGAGGTGAGCATGGGTGTATACAGCTGTTTTTTCCAGTGACCAAGCACATCTGAAAGTGCCATCACTGGGACATTGGAGGAACCTGTGCCTGCAGCCCTGTCCTCATGTTGCATTGCCTTGGGCTCTGCTCCCCAGCATCAACGCCGACTCCCTTCCTTCCTCCCGATTTCCCTCCCTGCCATCCCCACTGGCAGCAGGAATCCGTCTTCCACCACAGCCTACCCTTTGTCCTGCATGCTTCTGTCTTAGCAAATACAGAGGCTCACATCCAAGAGAACCCCCTGGCTCAGCCATTGGGTCTTCGTTCCAGCACACAGAGCAACTTCTGGGCTGAGAGTGGGGGTGCTGGGTGTCCAGAGAGCCCCTTATAGTTTGAGGAGACACCCTCAGCCATGCTGTATCAACGCTGCCCCTAACCCCCATGTCTGGAACCACAGGTCAGCCACATGGTCCTGAGACTGGTTCTCAGTCCCAGCAGCCTGTCAGCTTTGTGAGTTGGGGTCATGCAGGGCCAATGCTGCAGCTCTGGTACCCTATCGGGCGCCCAGCTTGTCCCCTGCTAACTTTTGTTTCTGGAGTCCCATTCTGTGAGGGATTCTGGGACTCTCAGTATACTGTGGGCCTCCAGGACAGTCCATGGTGTCTGTGTGGAACAAGAGACCTTCACCTGTTGGAGTCCATGCCCTAATGAGCTCTAGGCTCTTGCTAACATTTAGCATATGTTAAGAGCTGTTTCCTGCCTTAGGAATCTCCGAGCAAAACAATAGGACTGTGGGCAGGATTGGAAAAGATCTGATTTTATAACTTTATCACGGGTCTTGCTAGCTTTATTGCAATTCTCTTTTTTCCCATGGTCCCCAGAGGGGACACATGTATAGTTTATCTAAGAGGTCACTTGGCAACATCTGGATCCACCATTGTGAATATCCTGCTAGGTCACAGAGATATGACTGTTTGCCTTCAGGCAAACATACGAAAGGCTAAATGAACAATATTATTCTGACAGATTCTAGACCTCAGTGGAGGGTTAGAGATGTGCTGGCAATGGCAAGACATATATTCATGATATGAAATATTATGCTTCTATGAATTATATCCTGAGCTGCTTTTGGTTCAGAGATGTCTCATCCTCCCCATGACACTCTGCTAGGGAGTTTTGTATAGCAGGAAGTCAGCTCTGGCACGTTAGCATTTGTTAAACTTGGGCCATAAGCTCACCTGAAGATCTGCATTTGTATACTGTCATCAGGGCCCATGAAGAAATGCGGTCCTGAACTCTTAAAGAACACACCTGGATTTGTCCTTAGAAGGCCCAGCCCATGGCAGGTTTCTGGGAATAAAAAGAAGCGAGGAAGAAGAAGGGGCCATCTTCCAGTTTGGGTCTGACCTCCAGCCTGAGCACATGGTTTGGGGTCCAGCGGCTATCTTGGCTTAGGATCCTGATCTGACATGTGGTCTGGGTCTGGCTAGGAATTGGAAGTTTAGGTTTCCTGACCATGGACTGTACTGCCAGAACTTGAATGAATAAAACTTTCTGGAAACTTTTCTGGATTTGTGACATCCGCTGGCTGTCAGTCACCCACCAGCTTATAGGCCCCATGGAAGGTACCTAGAGCACGGTCAGCCTTGACTCAGGGGCCCCTGGGGTGGGTGCAGGAGACAGCCAGGCACAGGTAGGCAGCACTTCCCTTGTTAACGCTCTGAGTTTACTATCATGAACATCTTGGGGGCAACCTTCTGACATGGGCAGCTTTGACCAGAGATGCAGCTTCAGACAGGCTGCCCCAAGATCTGTTTTTCTTCCTAAGAGTCTGACAGTGGGACTGTGGGGGCTCTGTCTTAGCCACCAGCCATGATGGGCACAGCTGTTTCCTGTCTGCTGTGTGTACAGGGTCTCTGTGCTGGATCCCTCCCTATGACGGAACCCTCCTGTGCCAGGTCCCTCCCTGTGCCAGATCCTTCCCTGTGCTGGGTCCCTCCCTGTGCTAGGTCCCTCATTGTGCTGGGTGTCTCCCTGTGCTGGGTCCTTCCCTGTGCTGGGTCCCTCCATGTGCTAGGTCCCTCATTGTGCTGGGTCTCTACCTGTGCTGGGTCCCTCCCTGTGCTGGATCCTTCCCTGTGCCAGGTCCCTCCTTGTGCCGGATCCTTCCCTGTGCTAGGTCTCTCATTGTGCTGGGTCTCTCTGTGTGCTGGGTCTCTCCATGTGCTAGGTCTCTCATTGTGCTGGGTCCCTCCCTGTGCTGGGTCCTTCCCTGTGTCAGGTCTCTCCCTGTGCTGGGTCTCTCCCTGTGTTGGGTCCCTCCCGTGTTGAGTCCCACCCTGTGCTGGGTCCTTCCTTGTGCTTGGTCTCTCCCTGTGCAGGGTCTCTCCTTGTGCTGGGTCCTTCCCTGAGCTGGGTCCTTCCCTGTGCTGGGTCTCTCCTGTGCTGAGTCCTTCCCTGTGCTGGTCCTTCCCCTGTGCTGGGTCCCTCCCTGTGTTGGGTCCTTCCTGTGCTGGGTCCCTCCCTGTGCTGGGTCCCTTCCTGTATTGGGTCCTTCCCTGTGCTGGGTCCCTCCCTGTGCTGGGTCCTTCCCTGTGCTGGGTCTCTCCCTGTGCTGGGTCCTTCCCTGCGCTGGGTCCTTCCCTGTGCTGGGTCCCTCCCTGTGCTGGGTCCCTCCCTGTGCTGGGTCCTTCCCTGTGCTGGGTCCCTCCCTGTGCTGGGTCCCTCCCTGTGCTGGGTCCCTCCCTGTGCTGGGTCCCTCCCTGTGCTGGGTCCCTCCCTGTGCTGGGTCCTTCCCTGGGCTGGGTCCTTCCCTGTGCTGGGTCCCTCCCTGTGCTGGGTCCCTTCCTGTGCTGGGTCCCTCCCTGTGTTGGGTCCTTCCCTGTGCTGGGTCCCTCCCTGTGCTGGGTCCTTCCCTGTATTGGGTCCTTCCCTGTGCTGGGTCCCTCCTGTGCTGGGTCCCTCCCTGTATTGGGTACCTCCCTGTGCTGGGTCCTTCCCTGCGCTGGGTCCTTCCCTGTGCTGGGTCCCTCCCTGTGCTAGGTCCTTCCCTGTGCTGGGTCCCTCCCTGTGCTGGGTCCCTCCCTGTGCTGGGTCCCTCCCTGAGCTGGGTCCCTCCCTGTGCTGGGTCCTTCCCTGTGCTGGGTCCTTCCCTGTGCTGGGTCCCTCACTGTGCTGGGTCCCTCCCTGTGCTGGGTCCTTCCCTGTGCTGGGTCCTTCCCTGTGCTGGGTCCCTCACTGTGCTGGGTCCCTCCCTGTGCTAGGTCCTTCCCTGTGCTGGGTCCCTCCCTGTGCTGGGTCCTTTCCTGTGCTGGGTCCTTCCCTGTGCTGGGTCCCTCCCTGAGCTGGGTCCCTCCCTGTGCTGGGTCCTTCCCTGTGCTGGGTTCTTCCCTGTGCTGGATCCCTCCCTTTGCTAGGTCCCTCCCTGTGCTGGGTCCTTCCCTGTGCTTGGTCCCTCCCTGTGCTGGGTCCTTCCCTGTGCTGGGTCCCTCCCTGTGCTGGGTCCTTCCCTGTGCTGGGTCCCTCCCTGTGCTGGGTCCTTCCCTGTGCTGGATCCTTCTCTGTGCTGGATCTATGAGTGCCAGAATCCCTCATGTGCTGGGAACCTGCATGCCAGATTCCCATGTGCTGATCCCCATGTATCAGCTGCCTGCACGCTGAATTCCCATGTGCTGGAGTACCACAGGCTCGGGATCTCTTGATGCATGAGACCTGTGTACCAGATAATTTCCTATGCCAGAATCCTCCACGTGCAAGATCTGCATGCTGGATCCACCTGCGCATCAGATCCCTTGTGTGTTGGATTTATCTTTGTGCTGAATCCCCCTATGTGCTAGAATTCTTATATATTTGATCCTTCTATGGTCAGATACTTGTACACTGGATCCCTCTATATGTCAGATCCCTCATGTGTTGGATCTCTTTGTATGTGAGATCTTTGTGTGATGAATCTCTCTGTATGCTGGATCTTTCTGTGATGGATCCCCTTATATGTGGGGTGCTTATGTGATGGATCTTTTTTGTATGATGGATTCTTGTGTGATGGAGCTCTTTGTGCGCTGACACTATCTGGGTGCTGACTCTGTGTGCTGACTTTTTCTGTGTGCTGACTCTCTCTGTGCTGACTCTCTGGGTGCTGACTGTGTTCTGACTCTCTTGGCGTGCTGAATCTCTCTGGGTGCCGACTCTCTCTGGGTGCAGACTCTCTCTGGGTGCTGACTCTCTCTGGGTGCTGACTCTCTGTGTGCTGACTCTCGGGTGCTGAATCTCTCTGGGTGCCGACTCTCTGTGTGTTGACTTGCTCTGGGTGCTGACTCTATCTGGGTGCTGACTCTCTGTGTGCTGACTCTCTTGGGGTGTTGAATCTATCAGGGTGCTGAATCTCTCTGGGTGCCAACTCTCTGGGTGCTGACTCTCTCGGGATGCTGACTCTCTCTGGGTGCTGACTCTGTGTGCTGACTCTCTGGTGCTGACTCTCTCGGGTGCTGACTCTCTCTCTGGGTGCTGACTCTGGGTGCTGACTCTCTGGGTGCCCGACTCTCTCTGGGTGCCGACTCTGGGTGCTGACTCTGTCGGGTGCTGACTCTCTCTGGGTGCTGACTCTGTGTGCTGACTCTCTGGGTGCTGAATCTCTAGGTGCCAACTCTCTCTGGGTGCTGACTCTCTCCGGGTGCTGACTCTATCTGGGTGCTAACTGTCTCTGTTGCTGGATCCTCTCCATGGAGTCCCCAGGACCACTGCTTCTGGGTCTGAAGATTCTGGAAACAGTCCTCACATCTCACATGCACAGACCCACTCATTCTCCCCACCCGAACTGCATACAGCCCTAACATGGCAGACACTGGCCCGCACCTTCTTCCGCAGAGAACACGGTCACCACGGAGCTGAAAGGACCTTCCCCTCTGTGATTGTAAACACCCACTTTCACCTCGTACAGCGAGAAGGGCAGGATGCTCTCATTCCTGAAGACATAGCGCAGGGTGTCAGGAGAGGTGACCACAGTCTGGATCCAGGTGGAGACACCCAGGGGCGGAAAGCCACCACATAGCCAAAGCCTTCCCCATTCTGCAGCTCTTCAGGGATGGGCTGCAAAGGGAGGCCAGGATCAACTCAAGCCCAGGGCATGAAGAATGTGCTAGTTGCAGGGAACAGTCCCCAGGGTGCTGCTGTACAGACAGGCCACCAGTGCCAACCCATGAGCATGGAAACATCAGCAAAATCCAAGCTCTGAATCAGGACACATTTTCTATCATCTGAATTACCCTAACCTTTCTCAAGTCAAAGCACAATCTTCTAATTCCTGATCATACATCCACATGGTGATTTAGTAAAAAGGAAGAAAATAACAAAACGGAAGTAAAAGGTATGAAAAGCTACATTTGAGTCATGCAGAAATTTCCTGTTGACATTCCATTATGATGCAGTGACATTTTATTATTTCCGTATCTTAAAGAATCCCAGAAAATTCTACTGCCTTCTGCTTTGAAAGTATTTACTCAATTTGTTCCTAATGACGGTATATGACAGCGGCCACAGGACTAATCTGAACTCCAGCCTCTTTGCCAGTAAGTGGGTTATGGTCAGGGGCTCACAGTGGGTCATCTTATGGTGAGTGGATTGAGTGGTCAGTGGGTTTCTGGTCAATGTTTTGTGTGATTGCGGGGCTGCAGTCTGTGTGTTTGTGGGCAATGGGTGGTGGGTTCATGTCAGTGGGCTAAATGGTAAGTTTTTGGTAATGGTGCATGTGGTCAGTGGGATGAGTGGTCATTGTAGCACATAATCAGTGATGTGAGTGATCAGTGGAGTTGTATTCAGTGAAATGGTTAGTGTGGGGAGCACTGGTTTTGTGGTCAGTGGGTGTGTGGTTCGGGGTCTGTGATCCTCTGGTTTGTATTGTCAGTGAGCTGTGGTCAGTGGAGTATGTGGCTGGTTAGGGACATTTTTGGCTGGGTGTTTTGTCAGTAGGGTAGTAGGGTGAGTAGACAGTGGATAAGTGGACAGTCAGGGTCTTCCCCAGTGGAGAGTGTGGACAGTGGGTGAGTGGACAGTCAGGGTCTTCCTCAGTGGGGTGATGAGTGGACAGTGGGTGAGTGGACTGTCAGGGTCTTCCTCAGTGGTGTGTGTGGACAGTGAAGTGTAGCTGCCTGGACAGCCCTCAGGTGAGGTCTCACCCAGGCAGCATTTAAAATAGAGCTGCTAAGGCAGTGTCCAGTATCTTGGGCATTAACATTTCTCCTTCGAAATTGTGAAAGGATGAAATGGGAAGAATGGGAGGTTCCCAGAACAGTAACTGCTCCGAGTAACCCTTCAAACCTATCACACAGCAGCTGCAGAGGCTGGGGACAGTGGGCCCTCCTGTGGCTTCTGCAGACACTTACGTCCCAGGTTATCACCAGCTCTGACCGGCTCCCACCGCCTCCCTTGACTTCAGAAGGAGGCACTTCCGGAGCTGCGTAGGCCAGAGAGACAGAGAGAAAACCCCATTTCCATTGGGCAATGTTTGCACGAAAGAGGTCTCAAGGTTGCTCTTTGAACATTTAAAAAAGTCTGGCCTCTGGCACATCAGGCATAGGAATGCATACAGGCACAGATTTACCTTTCAGAGATCATCACACGTGTCTGCATAAAATTATCCGAGAGTCAATTAGTGAGACTATAATGTCTTCTATGACTTAATATAACAAGGACAAGTGACTGGCCAGGGCTGACAGGGAAGGAACCTTTAGCTCATGTGGGCTTCTGGACAGTGATCGTTCCCAGAGCAACAGTGAGTTCTCAGGAGAAGGCCTCAGAGTCTACTCCTGAACCGCCATCAGGAGGGCTCCAAATATCCCACCTCTTTCCCTCCACCCCTGGCCTAAGTGTTAGGATGCAGTGAGAATCAAGATGCCCAGAAAGTGGATTTCAGTTGTCATCACATGTCAAAAGATGTAGAAAGTGTCATTCACATGGCAGCACCCTGAGCACCCTGCCCAATCACCATGTAACCCAGTGGGTCAGGCACCCAAGCAAACCCCCTCCTTGCCCCTCTGATGTCTGGAGAGATGAAATGTGTGCAATGAATGAGCACCTCCAACCTTGGGCACCCCCAATCCCAGGTCACCAACCAAGTGGCTCTGAGGTCCACCCCAGACACTGTTCCATTCTCTGTACTCTATATTATGGACATCCCTGATTAATCCTGCACAGGAGGCTTCAGTCTCTCCGCGCCTCAGAGGTGGGGCAGAATATGCACTTCTGCCATTTGAAAAGGAATGCTATAATTATAAATGAATCCTCTCGTGACCAATACCCGCAGTGACCCTACATGGAAATTTCTAGCAATGATGATCTCTTAGCACAGTGCTGAGGCCCAATTACTGCCTCCAGCCATTGCAGAGGTTCTTTTCTGGAGCCTGGATGCAGCCTGTGACTTTCCAGCTGCAGACTCCCAGTTGCCATTGTCCTAACAGGTTGTTAGAGCTTGAGACAAATGAAAAGTTGTTCCCTGGAACAGGGCCATTTTCAGAGAGCAATTAAACCTTGAGTGACAATGCCAAACCCACCAGATGCAGTAGAAAGTAGGACACTGCACTGGTGCCTGGAGAGGTCAGCAAGCATGAGAAGTACTTAGACACATGGGCCTTGCCCCATGCTGGTGACTGCTTCTGCCCTCAGCAAGCTGGGTGTGAGGACACGGGTATGGGTGAGCCCAGAGCTTGGGAGTGGGCACCCGGGAAACCTCCGAGCCCGTTACTCAGAAAACAAACACTAACCTGCCTCTTCAGTTCTTACTTTTTCTGAGGGTGAACTGGGCTCTCCACCTCCGAGTCTGTTACTGGCTACCACCGAAACTCGTGAATCCACCCATGGGTTTAGCTCGACTACAGTGGCTGTGTGTGTGCTCCCGTCAATGAGCTTGGGCACTACAAAGGAACATAGCAGAGGGTGAGTGTCCGGATCTGAACAGTGAGCTGAAAGCACATCTTGCACCCCAGACACCTGCTGCCCGCCTTACCGGTGGCGGCAGCTTGCCATCCCACAGAGAAGGGAGTGCGTGCCTGTACCACGTAGGACAGGATGGGGCTGTGGTTGTCTGCACCTTCTTTCCAAGAGAGCTGAGCCGTGGTGTCAGTGACCTCATCAACTGTCACATTTTGTGGGGGGCCCGGGGAACCTGGGGAGAAGAATGCAGATGGTGGTGGCAAATCCATGACATCACATTTGCTGTTCAAGTAATCAGGTGCTATGTGGTGCTGCAGTCCACCCACTGACCCTGACTTTACAGACACTGCAAGAACAAGCCACTTAGCAGGAAGAGAGTCGCCAGCCCCTTTCCTCACACTTCTCAGGTGCTAGACAGTAAACCACAGACAACAGTAACTCCAACCCTAATCTTCAGGACTGTGGATGGACTCAGAGAAGCCTCTGCTCAGCTTCCTGCCCCTGCTCAGATCAAGTCCCTTGATGCAGTGAGAAGCTGCCTTCTCCTCCACTGCTGGGAACCCCGGCAATCCTGCATTATCAGCTGCCACTAAGTTTATCCTCTCGGCTTAGCTCAGCAATAGATCAGAACCTCGGACAGCCCAGGGCTCTAGAAGTTCTGCCGCCTGGCATTGGATCAGACAGCGGACAGCAGCCAGACAGCCAGTTTTCTTTGGTCTTGCAAACAAGACTGAAGCTGTGGGGTGGTCACAGGCACATACCTGTGCATGCAAGCTGTTGTATACCTGTGTATGCAACCTGTGTATACGTGTGCACACACCAGTAACACGTGTTCACACACCTTTGTGCAGGCACACACAAGTGTGTAGACACATGTGTGCACAGCCCCTGAGCACATGCACACATACACACACTCGTGCAGACTCGCCACTCTCATATCCGCACAGTCTCTGAATAAGAAGCACAGCACAACCACTGGCAGAAGCTGTGGGAGCTTATGAGTGCTGACGGGCTGTGAGAAGGTTTTACTTCTGGTTCATATTGTTGGAAAAGCCCTCTTGGAGTACCAGGGCACAAGAAACTCAGTATGACCCTGTGCTGGTTCACGTGCAGCTTCGGCATGGCTCGTCATTAAGGAAGTTTCAGATTAAGCATGGACTGAGGCATGCCCAGTTTACCTCTCACTATGAGGTCAGCAGTGGATGAGACGCTGTCCACCTCTGTCCGCACCACACAGGTGTACTGTCCGCTGTGCTTCAGCTGAGCATTCCTGAGCAGTACATCGCCTGATGAACTCTGCTGGAAAAACAGGGGAGGACATGAGTCCCTGGGGGATCCAGTGCAGACACCAGGTGGAAGTGTGCACTTGGGCAGCGGAAGATGCCTCCGCCTGCACATGCTGGATCTGCGGCTCTCCCGGGTATCTGTGGCTCATCAGGACTAAGTCTCTGAGTTCATTCATGTCTACTAACCACGCTTTGTCTTGAAATTTGATTTTCTTAAAGCACTGTGAGTAGTAGTTCATAGTTGGGTTTTTGATATACAATGTTCCATCCCCAATCCTGCCACTGGTGTCAACTTCCCTCCACTACTGTTCCCAGATTCCCTCTCCTACACCACACCCCAGCCTCCCATCTCGATAGGCACCTTTATAATTTTGTTAATAACATTGCTTTTCATATCCAGGCACCAGCTCAGTGGGCTGTTTGGGCTCCTCACTGCTGCAGTGATCTGCTAAGAAGTGAACAGTGAATAGTCTGGCTGGGTGTGTGGGCAGCAAGGCCAGGGGGCCAGGAGCTGAGACACATTTCTGAACACACTACCAGTTCTCCTGCCCCCAGTGCCTAAAGCTCCTTAAATTCTCTTGTTACAGAACATAGGGACAGTCAGTATGAACCGGCATGAGTACAAATTAAAATATATTAGGTCAAAAACTAAATACCAGCTTTCATAAAGACTTTCACTGGCACCTCCAGGGCCAATTAGTGAAGTGGCTGTTTCTGAAAGCCCAAATTCAAATGCTGATTATTTTAAATGCTTGTGAGATTCCATTCAAAAATGACCAAGAGAACACTATGTGACCAAAACCTCTAAACATGAACAATGTTGTAATTGTATATCTCACGGTGGCATAATAAAATATTTAATTTAAAAAATGACCAAGAACAGGTCAGGTTCATGCATTAGGAAAAGTAGGGATTAAAATTAAACAATCCAGAAAGCAAATCCCTGTGTATTTTATCACTTACTAGGATCTCAGAACTATCTGAGAGGGCAGCTCTGGGCACACTCTGCCAATGGAGGGTCTGAACCCCTCTGTCAAGTCTATTTCTGCTATTCAAGAGCACGGGAAGAAGTCCTGGGCTGCCAGGACAACACAGAGGGACAGGGACTCCAGTAGGGGTCAAATCCGGTGCTGGCTTCACTGCTGCTTCTGTGGGTAGGGTGTTTCTGTGAACAAATACTGTGTTCTCCAAAATGTATGTGTGCATCTGGGTCAGAGCACTAGTGCAGTGGGTAGGGTTCCATCCCATCAGGTTATACCCTGAGTCCACTAGGAGTGTTTCCTGTGCACAGAGCTATGAGTAATTACAGAGCACTGCTGGATATGACTCCAAATAAAATACATGTGCACCATTTTGTAGAATGAGTTCCTGTTGGCTCTCAAAACATAGCGGTTATCAGGCTCAACTCTACTCACATAGGCTGAAGTGGTTCAATAATATGATTGATCAGCATTTGACAAGATCCAACATATGCTCATGATAAAAACTCTTCATAAAATGGGAATTGAAGAAACCTTCCTCCATACCAAGCCATCTAACAAAAGCCCACAGTGAGTATCATTCTCAATGGGGAAAAGCTGAAAGCCTTCCCCTAAGATTGGGACAAGGTTGTCCACTCTCACTACTTCTATTCAATATAGTACTGGAAGTATTTGCCATAGCAATCAGAGAAGAAAAGGACATTAAGGGCATCCAGATAGGCAAGGAGGAAGTCAAGCTATCACTATTTGCAGATGACATGATTTTATACCTAGAAAACCCTAAAATCTCCACCAAAAAACTCTATTAGCAACAGATAGCTAAAGTAGAGTGGCAGGGTACAAAATCAATACCCAAAAGTCAATGGCTCTCTTATATCACTGTATCACTGTCTTCCAGTAGATCATTGATTTGCTTGAGCGGGCACCAGTAACATCTCAATATGTCCTATCACATGCGAGATAGCCCAAGGGCATCAGCCCACTCCAGGAACATAAAGAGCCTCAAACCATTCCATCAAGTCATGGGAATGAGGTCTATAATTGTTACTGGCATTTGGCATGTCAAGTACAACATGGGTAGCTTTCCAGGCTCTGCTGTGCAGGTGGGATTCTCTTGTAGTCACCTCAAAACTTGAGCATTTATTGATGAACCGCACAGCCGCAAAGCAGCTGCGTGAGCCGGGCTGTGATCAGCTCTTCTGCTGGGTGGAGCTCTGAGGAGAGAGGACTCCAGCTCTCTTATATACAAATAACAAAAGAGAAGAAAGGGATATTAAGAAAATGGTCCCATTCACAACTGTGCCACAGAAAATCAAATACCTAGGAAACAGCTTAACTAAGAACGTAAAAGGACCTGTACAAAGAAAACTACAAAATGCTGCTTCAAGAATTAAAAGAGAACACGAGGAAATGCAAACATATTCCCTGCTCACGGATTGGAAGAATTAACATTGCTAAGTGGTAATACTCCCTAGAGCTTTATACAGATTCAATGTGGTCCCTATAAGGATACCCATGACATTCTTCAAAGAAATTGATGAAACACTTTAGATATTTGTATGGAATAATAAACCCCCACGGATAGCTAAAGCAATCCTTGGGAAAAAGAAGATGGGAAGCATCACCTGTTTCAACTTTAAACTGTACTATAGTAATTAAAACAGCATGGTAATTAAAACATAGTAATTAAAACAGCATGGTATTGGACTAAAAACAGACCTGTGAACCTATGGAATAGAGTTGAGTATCCTGACACACATCCTCAAATACATGATCATTTAATCTCTGATAAAGGAGCAAAAAGTACAAAATGGAGCAAGAAAAGCCTCTTCAACAAATGGTGCTGGGAAAACTGGGCAGCTACATGTAAAAATGAATTTAGACCTCTGTCTAACACCATGCACAAAAGTCATATCAAAATGAATTAAAGATCTATTCTCCTAAATAAAGCACTTCAGCATTCAAGCCTGGGGCTTACTGCATCCTAACTTGGTATAGGTGACTTATTTATTTTCCTCCAGGGAGTCCCCTGCTCTTGGCTCTTATTTCCAAAATAAAACTATTTACTTCACCTAAAATAAGAATTAAACATTTATTATTAATTTCACGAGAAGTGCTGATAATCAGAGCAACCTATAATTTCTTTTCAAGATGCACTTCAGTTTTCTCAGATGTTTTATTAAAGAACAAAAGGGCTGGGGAGATAATGCAGGGGTTATGGTGCTTACCTTGCATGCAGCCAACCCTGATCAATTCTCAGGACCATATACAGACACCCAAGAACCACAAGAAGAAATTTCTGTGCACAGAGTGAAGAAAACTTTGAGTATCTCTGGGTGTGCCCAAAATGCAAAGAGAGTACCGGCTTTGAGCCGGCACCAGTAACAGAGGAGAGAGAGAGAGAGAGAGAGAGAGAGAGAGAGAGAGAGAGAGAGAGAGAGAGAGAGAGAGAGAGAGAGAGAGAGACAGAGAGAGAGACAGAGAGAGAGAGAGAGAGAGAGAGAGAGAGAAAAGAAAAAGCAGCAGCAAACCTCCACTTATTACAAGAGCTTTCACAAAGCATAGATCTGGAAACAGTCTGAGAACCCAGTAACAAATGAGTGGGGAGAGGGTTGTGGGGTGCATGCCCCTGACACGATCCAGAAAGCATGATATATGAGAAGCAACAGTCAGAAGAAATCTTGCCTTTTGCTGCAATTCAGATGGAACTGGAGAGGTCACGTAAGCAAATTAAGTCAGAGCAGGACAGATACTGAGGGTCTCACTGCAACATGGAAGCAGGAAGCATAGCAGGAAATGGATTGTCTCTGATCCCAGCACTGTGGCCCCCATAGGCAAGATGTGTATAAGGGAAGTGTCCTGTGGACACTGAAATTCGGGCACCTTGGTGACATATTTATGACCCCCCCAAAACATAGAAATATTTACATGTTCAAAAACCAGTGCTATCTCAAGAAAAAAAAAGGTATTTTAAGACTAGAAAAGGAAGGGGGCAAACAGTGCCTTGCACACACCAGACTGGGTTTGATCCTAGGCACCCCAGGAGTAATTTATGAGGTAGAGGCAGGAGCATCATGGGGTGTGCCCCCACCAAAACAATAAGAGATTGGAAAAAGGAAGAGGAAATTCCTAAGGGAAGAATCAGTTTTACAACTGATTCTCATCTCTATCAAATTTTCAGTTAGTAGTCAGAATAATTGCTGATTAATTGTGATAAAGGAAAGTTGTATCAGGATTATCCCATAGAATTAAGTGAAATGTGGTAAAGTGAACAAATTATTTCTGAACGCATTTATATAAAATCACATCTAACATTTTGACATACTTAGAATCAAGCTTGTCATTTTTTGCAATTGAAATAATTCAGATAAATAAGGGGCAGAGCAGTCTCTCCTAATGCCTTAGAAACCCTGATGATTCTTAGAATATCACTGTCACTGTATCACTGTTTTCCCGTTCATCTTCAATTTTCTCGAGCCGGCACCAGTAACATCTCCATATGACCTGTCTCATTCAAGTAGAGCCCACGGGCACCTGCTTGCTCCAGGAACATAAAGAGCCTCAAACCATTCCATCAGGTCATGGGAATGAGGTCTATAATTGTTACTGGTATCTGGCATATCATATACGACACGGGTAGCTTGCCAGGCTCTGCCGTGCGGGTAGCATATTCTTGAAGTCATCTCAAAATCCAGCATTTATTGATGAACTGCGCGGCCGAGCCGGGCTGTGATAGGCTGGTCTGCTGGGTGGAGTTCTGACGAGGAGGAAGTCCGGATGTGGAAAATGGAGGTCCTCATGGAGTGGGGGGGTCGTCTGGCTTGTTGTGAGGCTCTGCTGGGGTGGCGGGCCAGGGCTAGAACCTGCCATCCCTCCCGGGCACCTCATGAGCGGCTGGGCACAGTGAGAGCCAGTAGCAGCTCTGCCCCCCGTCTGTCTCTGGATCAGCATACCTAGGCCGGATTAAAAAGGACTGCAGCAGGGTGGATCTGGATGAGCTTAGAATAAAAGGTCATTTTTTTAAAAGTATTTTATTATACCACAGTGAGATATACAGTTACAAAATACACAATTAAAAAGTTCATATTTGAGTTTTGGTCATACAGTGTTCCAGCACCCATCCCTCCACCAGTGCCCATCTCTCACCACCAACGTCGCCGATTCCCTCCCCCTCCCCAGCCCGCCTCCATGGCAGGTTCTTTATTTCTTTCCCTTTCTCTGTCTTTCTCTAAAAGGTCATTTTTAAAGCAAAATGATTTTGAGTTCATGGTTATTCCTTGACAACAATAAACTTTTTATGTAATTTTGAATTGCTTTGTGCTTGCTCTCATGGCTTACCCGATAATTTATTCAACTCATCACAGATTTCTCTTAGAGGCTAGTTGTTAGCATGGGCTCAGGTACCCAGCACAGGAATCTCCTAAGAATCCTGGAGTGAGTTCTCTCCACAGAGACTGCATGGATCTCATGGGACCGGGGCCGTGAGTACTCTCCCCACAGAGACGCATGGAACTTCTGGGACAGGGCCCTTGTGTACTCTCCCCACGGAGACTGCATGGACCTCCTGGGACCGGGGCCATGTGTAGTCTCCCACGGAGACTGCATGGACCTCCTGGGACCGGGGCCACGTGTAGTCTCCCCACGGAGACGCATGGACCTCCTGGGACCAGGGCCATGTGTACTCTCCCCACAGAGACGCATGGAACTTCTGGGACAGGGCCCTTGTGTACTCTCCCCACGGAGACTGCATGGACCTCCTGGGCCCAGGGCCATGTGTACTCTCCCACAGAGACTGCATGGACCTCCTGGGACAGGGCCCTTGTGTACTCTCCCCACAGAGACGCATGGAACTTCTGGGACAGGGCCTTTGTGTACTCTCCCCACAGAGACTGCATGGACCTCCTGGGACTGGGGTCCTTGTGTACTCTCCCCACAGAGACTGCATGGGCTGCTTCCCCAGGCTGTGATGTTGAACCCTATGCCATGATCTGCACTCAGACCGTGGGCTTCTTCCCAGCCCGTGATGGTGCACTCCATCTTGAGTTTAGGGAAGGTCTAGGAGACTGCAGTGTGGAGGCAGTGGGTATCTGTTTATGAAGGTGTGTGGGACCCTGAATGGCCTCATCCAGCCATCCTGGTCTAGACAGATACAGGGTCAGACAAGATCACAATGTGTTTATGGGTCAATGATTGCGGACAACCCTGTCCTGTGACAAGCCCAAGGCCCAGCCTTCCTGAGCATGCTCTGCTCCACAGGACCTTGTCAGCCAATGTCTGTGTCTGTTCTTTCTCCAAATCTCAGTAGAAAGAGTTCTTCAAGAGTAATATGACTTTGCTGGACCATTTTTCAGGCTAACAGCATGAGCTCACTTTTTAAAGTCAGTAAAGGAAAAAACGGTTTTGAAAATGTGTTTACTGTTATAAAAAACAAACACAGAATATCTGAGTTTAGACACTCGTGTTTAATTGATCCAAATGAACCACTTATTCTTCCTGCTGTTGCTCATGTCCAGATCAATTAAACAGTATAATTAAATATGACAATTACAAAGTCAAATGATGTTCTTTCTGAATTGGAACATAAAATCTAAGCCAGCATAAGCAATCACAATCACAATGCAGAAACAAAAAGGTAAATCACCCAACCAAAACTAGAGAGTCACCAGGCCTTTAGGATTGGTCAAATATCAGCGGATTTGCATCCATGCAAACAACAGCTAAGCGGATACTGAAAATCGACTGGCAGGAAGTGTGGCAGCCAAGAGAAGCACCCCAAATTTGGAGTGAAAAATCAAAAAAACCCAAGACAGCAGAAGGCTGATCTGGAAGGACCCAGAACAGGAAGAAACCAGAGCAGGAGGAACCCAGAGAAGAAAGAACTGGTACAGCAAAGGGCACTAAGAAGGCCCTGGGGCAGGAAGGAATCAGGGCAGGAAAGCCCCAGGGCAGGAAGGAATCAGGGCAGGAACAATCAGGGCAGGAAGGCCCCAGTACAGAAGGCCTCAGGGCAGGAAGAACCCAGCACAGGAAGCATCTTTGCAGCCTCCCTCTGAGTGTAACACTAACATCCTTCTTTTTGCTGTTTCATTAATTCGTAACATTATGCTGGCATCTCCATAAAAAATGATTAAATGGCAAAAGCCAGAGATTTAGGAAATAGGATCAGTCTCACCTATCAGGTAAGGCAGAGATGTTGGAATAGAGGGTCTGAGATTTTAAAAGTAATATGAATTTCACAAGTACCTGTGGGGGAAAAAAAGAACACCATGGAAACAAGGAAAATATAAACACAGAAATGAACTCTTAAGAATCAAAAGAAGTGATTAGAGTTTAAAACCTTCAGAACAGGAACAAAGGGCTCAGAGTTGAGGGAGGCATTGCAGGGGCAGGTGGGGGCAACAACCCAGTTTCTCAAACTGAAAAAAAAAGAACAGAAGGCAGATGAGACAGACAAGAATATGCAAGGATACTGGGACGAATGCCAGCATTACGGGTGTGCAATGGTGACCGCAGACAGAAGAAAGGAAGGAAGCATCAGTCATGTGCGAAGTGATGACAATGAATAAGCCCACAAATTAATGCACCAGTAAAGTATGTTTCCCTGCAAGGCAAACAGAACTCAGTTCTCAGAGAAAGTCAACATAAAGAAGAAATGCTGACCACAGCGGCAGGGGGAAATCCCTCCATCCCCTCCAAGCAGAGATGGGCATCTGATCCCCTCAGGGACCAGCAGGAAGGCACAGGGGGAGCATCCCCTGGCAGAGATGAGACTCTGTGCCCACTCTGTGCCCTGAGGGAAGAAGTGAGGGGCAGAGAAAATGCAGACACCCAAGAAACATGAGGGTAAGTCCTGTCAGCAGACCTCTCCCTAGGGCAGGTCTGGTTAGTTATCCAGAGAAGGAAGATGAAGGACCAGAGAAGGAAAAGCTCTGCTACAGGTAGGTGAAGTGAAATACAAACTTTTTGTTCTATCTGTATAGTTTGTTCCAAATTATCCAGCAGATGATAGTTTGCTAAAACAATACCAATTTATTTTATTTTACACACATTATACACCTCTTGGAAGCATATGGAACATGGAACAAAAAGTAAATGACTCAATGAGTGCAAGCAAGAAATTAAGAAAATTCTGTTATTGCTTGGAATATACCCTCTCCTAATAAAAGAAGCACAGAAAACAACGCAGACAAAAACTAGTAAAGAAAATGATCTAATCCACCTTTATCAACATTCACATTGCATGTCAATGGTCCAATTCAAAGACAAAACCTGTCATGGTGTATACTTAACAAAGCAAAAGAATCTACTATAGGCTGTGTACAAACCCCTTAAATAGAAACCATAGACTAAGACTTAATCGATGAGAAAAATCTGCCAACCTAAGCCTAATCAAAAGGAAGTGGAATATATTGGAATCGGATAGAAATGAGAGGTCATAAGACAGCAGGGCCAAGATTTTCAGACACACACGTGTCTAACAACAAAGTGGCAAACCCGTGGGAGGAAAGCTGAAGGCACTACAAGGAACAATAGATAGTCCACTATTATCACTGGAACTTAAAAGACTCTATCGAAACGCACAGCCCCATCAGGGAGACGCACAGTAAGGACACAGCTGGTGTAGACACTCTCTCAATCGATGTGTGTAATTAATTGCTCACTGTGCACTGTCATGCCCAGTACCAGCAGATGACAGCTTCCCAAATGCACGGGATGTGGACGAGATCGAGCACAGGGTAGATGTGTTACACTAACCCAACTCAGCACAGATGTCGAGGTCTGACAGACCACAGTGCATAAAGCAGACACCAGCAATAGAAAGGGAGTGGGAAAATCTTCCATCACAAGGCACCTTTCTCATGACACTTAGGGAAAGGCAGACCCACTTGGAGACATTAGCGACAAAGTACTAAAGTCTATGGGATACAGAGAAGTCTCCAGAGGGAAGCAGGCATGTCCAACATATTAGAATAGAAAGCAGATGCAAAACTTTAATCTAAGCTTCCTGTTTAGCAATCTAGGAAAAAGGGTAAATTTAATCCAGAGTAAGAAGATGATGGCAGTTAATTAATGTAGAGCATAAACTAATAAAATTGATTTCACTATTCAACAAAAAAAGAGTGGAAACAGAAAACTGCTCATTAAAATATCAATAAAATCATCCTTGACCCCAGGAGACAGCAGGAAAGAAATCCAGGTGGCGAGAAGAGAGTAAGAAGTCATGGGTGAGTAGGCATCAGGCTGCAGTTACACCAGAGATATGAGTGCAGGGTACAGCCATGTACCCAAACACTGACTCACCAGAACTGGAAACATGAGATCTAAGCAGCAACCACGAAAACTCTGTAATATGCCTGCTGACTTGACAAGAGGGTGGAATTGGGGGTTGGGATGGGGGAAGGAACTGGAAACACTGGTGAAGGGAAGTTGATCCTGGTGGAGGAATTGGGGTTGAGTTACTGTCCTCCTAAAATGCAACTATCAGAAGTTTTGTGAATCATGGCTCTTTAATAAAAATTTAAAAAATAATAATAATGTAATTTTTAAAAATCAATAAGATTAGATAGCCCTTGGCAGGGTAATTAAGAAAAATAGAAAGAAAACAAATTATCAATATAAAAATAAGATAGTTTGACATCACTACAAAGTCCAGAAAATTTAAAAGGTTAATAAAATTACTATAAATAAATATATACCTATAAATTTAAGAACCTTGATAAAAGCTGTCAAAACACATAATACCTAAAATGAATAGTCCTGTGCTATTAGATAAATCGAATCAATAATTAGTAACTTTAAATCAAAGAATTCATATGAGAATTCACACAGGAGAAAAGCCCTATGAATATAAAGAATGTAGGAAAACTTTCTCGTGGAAGTCATACCTCACTCAACATATGAGAATTCACACAGGAGAAAGACTCTATAAATGTAAAGAATGTGGTAAAATGTTCTCATGGAAGACAAACCTCACTCGACATTTGAGAATTCACACAGGAGAAAAACCCTTTGAATGTAAAGAATGTGGGAAAATGTTCTCATGGAGTGCATACCTCACCCGACATTTGAGAATTCACAGAGGATAAAAACCCTATGAATGTAATGAATGTAGGAAAACTTTCTTATGGAAGTCACATCTCAATAAGCATATGAGAATTCACACAGGAGAAAACCCTTATGACAGTTATGAATGTAGGAAAGTATTCACAAGGAACTCACCCTTGACTTCATAAAAGAGATATAGGCCGGAGCTATAGTCTAGAGCCGAGGGCATTTGCCTTGCACGTGACCGGCCAGGGTTCGATCCCCACCATCCTATATAGGCCCCCTGCGTACCACCAGGAATAATTCATGAGCACTGCCAGGATTTTCCACATCCGGACTTCCCTCTCATCACAACTCCACCCAGCAGACCAGACTATCAAGCCCGGATCATCGACAGCCACCCTGCAGCAGTTTCTTTTCAATCCGGCCCAGGTATGCTGAACCAGAGACTCTCAGACATGGGGCAGAGCTGCTACTTGCTCTCCCTGTGCCCAACAGCTCGTGAGGCACCTGGGACACATGGCGGGTTCTAGCCCTGGCCTGCCACCCCAGCAGATCCTGACAACAAGCCAGACCACCCTCCCCTACTCCATGGGGCCCGCCATTTTCCAAATCGGACTTCCCTTTCGTCACAACTCCACCCAGCAGACCAGACTATCACAGCCCAGATCATCAACAGCCACCCTGCAGCAGTTTTTTTTTTTTCAATCAGCCCCGGTATGCTGTGCCAGAGACTCTCAGACATGGGGCAGAGCTGCTACTTGCTCTCCCTGTGCCCAGCTGCTCGTGGAGGCGCCCCTGGAGGCATGGCGGGTTCTAGCCCTGGCCTACCACCCCAGCAGAGCCTCACAACAAGCCAGACCACCCTCCCCTACTTCATGGGGCCCGCCATTTTCCACATCCCGACTTCCCTCTCGTCACAACTCCACCCAGCAGACCAGACTATCATAGGCCGGCTCGCCACGGCCGCTAGCGGCCACACGTTTCATCAATAAATGCTTTATTTAGAGGTGACTACAACAGTATGCCACCCGCACAGCAAGCCTGGCAAGCTGCTCGTGTACTATTTGATATGCCAAATACCAGTAACATTTATATTAGGTCATTCCCTTGACCTAATATAATTGTTTGAGGCTCTTTATGTATCTGGAGCAAGCAGATAGATGCCTTTGGGTTCTACTAGCTTGAGACAGGACATAGGGAGATATTACTGGTGCCCGCTCTAGCAAATAGATGATAACGGGACGATAGTGATAGTGATAAATCAAAGAAACAGGCACGGAGAGAGAGTCTTGTAAATTCTACAAAGCAATAAAGAAAAAAATGATAGCAACTCCTAGTAATTTCAGAAAATAGATAAAAATATAACCTAATTTCTTTTTATTAAGTCAAATTTACCTTATTGCTGGAAGCCAAAAGACATTTTAAGAAGATAAAAGTGCAGACTAATGTCTTTCATGAATATAAGTGCAAAATTCCATCCTAAAACCTTAGTAAATTAACTCTAACAAAGTATCAGTAATCACTCAATATGTTAAAGTAGGATTTCTTTCAATTTTCAATAATAGATTACATTTTGAAATCATTGAATATAATGATTTAAAACATTTACAATAGTAAATATATTTATATTCTATATATTTGATCACTTGATCACTTGAATCCCGTTATTCATGGATTTACTGGAGGCGGGCGCCAGTAACATTTCCATTGGACCCTATCACGTGCCAATGTAGCCCAATGGCATCTGATTGATTCAGGAATATGAAGAGTCTCAAATCGTTCCTTCAGGGTCTTTACAAGGAAGTCTGACCATCTTGTAGGTGGGCAGCCACGTGATCTTTTGATATCCTGTGGGATCCAGTTGGTAATGGCTCTAGTCCAGCGGTTGTCTCCAAATCGCATTACATGTCCAGCCCATCTGATTTTCGGTGCCTTGGCAAACGAGACAGCTACCTGATTCTGGAATAGCGATGGAGGTCAGAACTCCGGATTCCTTCTCTCACTTGAGTGAGGCGTGATATTCCAAGCATAGCTCTTTCGATTCCTCTCTGGGAGACCCGAATAGCATTCTCATCCTGCTTTCGCAGGGCCCAGGTCTCTGAGGCGTATGTTAATGCAGGGAGAACGGTGGAGTCAAAGAGATGTGCCCGGAGCCAGAGCTTCTTTGTCCTTTTAGCTATTTCTTCGATGCCTTTGAAGGCATTCCATGCCGCTCTCTTCCTCCCTGCGCAGCTCAGGTTTTAGGTCGTTCATCATGTTGATTTCTCGACCTAGGTATACATAACTGCTGCATTCAGAGATGTTTGTTCCATTGAGAGTGAATGGGGCCTCTGGAACTAGTTCATTCTTCATAAACATGGTTTTCTTTAGATTCAGCTGTAGACCTATCTTTCCACATTCTCGGTCGAAGTCAGTCAGCATTTGTGCCGCTTGGTATATTTATAATTATAAATATCTATTATAATAAATGAAATATAGTATTATCATTTGATCACTTTACATCCCATTATTTGTTGATTTGCTCAAGCAGGCACCAGTAATGTTTACATTTGTCCCTCTCACGTGCCAGTGTAGCCTACTGTCATCTGCTTGCTCCAGGAATACGAAGAGCCTCAGGGTCTTCACGAAAAAGTCTGACCATCTTGTAGGTGGGTGACCACATGATCTTTTGACATCCTGTGGGATCCAGTCGGCAATGGCTCTAGTCCAGTGATCATCTCCAAGTCACATTACATGTCCAGACATCTGATTTTTGACTCCTGGGCAAATGAGACAGCATCCCTGACTCTTGATTGTTGATGGAGGTCAGAATTCTGGATTCCTTCTCTCACTTGAGTGAGGCGTGATATTCCAAGCATAGCTCTTTTGATTCCTCTTTGGGAGACTCAAATAGCATTCTCATCCTGCTTTCGTAGGGCCCAGGTCTCTGAGGCGTATGTTAGCACAGGGAGAATGGTGGAGTGGAAGAGATGTGCCCGGAGCCGGAGGTTCTTTGTCCTTCTAGCTATTTCTTCGATGCTCTTGAAGGTGGTTCATGCCACTCTCTTCCTCCTGCACAGCTCAGGTTTTAGGTCATTCATCATGTTGACTTCTCGACCTAGGTACACATAACTGCTGCATTCAGAGATGTCTGTTCCATTGAGAGTGAATGGGGCCTCTGGAACTAGTTCATTTTTCATGAACATAGCTTTATAGTGAATCAGCTATAGACCTATCCTTCCAAATTATTGGTTGAAGTCAGCTAGCATTTGTGCTGCTTAGCTAATGTTTGGTGTTATTAGAACAATATCATCAGCGAAGCGGAGGTGGTGTAGTTGCCAAAGTCTATCTTCACTCCCATTCCTTCCCATTCTAATTGTCACATGATGTTCTTGAGGGGTGGCGCTGAAGAGTTTTGGTGAAATGGTATCACCCCGATGAACCCCTCTTTTGATATCAATGATACTTCCTTGTAGAAGGTGAGATCCTGGTGGTGAATCCATAACACAGCTCAAGAAGGATCTTGGTGTATTGAGTTTGAACACCCTGTTTGGCTAGGGCTTCAATGATCACTTCAGTCTCAACAGAATCAAAGGCTTTCTTTAAATCAATGAATGTGATATGTAGTGGCATCCTGAACTCCCTACAGACCTCAATGAGCTTAGTTACCATGTGGATATGGTCGATTGTGCTGAATCCTTTTGGAAGTCAGCTTGCTCGCATGGTTGTCCTTCATCTAATGTTCTTTCAATCCTGTTCAGGATGACTCGAGTGAACAGCATGTAGATGATGGACAACAGGCAGATGGGGTGATAGTTGCCAATGTCGTGGATGTCTCCCTTCTTAAACATTAGAACTGTCCTGCTAATTTTCCATTGGGAGGGCACCTTGCATTCGGACAGGTAGCATGTGAAGAGCCGAGCCAGTGTATTGATGAGTACTGATGACAGATTCTTCAGGTGTTCGGGTCTGACTTTGTCTGGGCCTGGTGCTGTTCGCTTCTTTACTGATGAAATGGCATGCGGATTTCAGAAGGGAGAACATTGGGAACAACATCCATCCTGGCGGAATTTGGTATTTGGGCCAATGGACGTGGCTAATAAAAAGATCTGAGTAGAAGTCATGGATAATCTTCTCTATTGCCTTTCTGGAAGATGTGATTAATCCATCAGGATGTTGGAGAGCAGTCATCTTGGTCTTATAGTTGGCAAAAGGACAGGCAGGAGTTGCGAATGTTTTTCCCAGCTTCTGCTGTATCGGCCAGCATTGCTGCTCTTCTCTCTTTGAGGTCTTCCTTTATCGCTTCTCTTTGTGAAATGGACTTTAGCATATGGTTACCTGAGGCTCGTGCTTTGCTACGTTGGTAAATGAGCTTGAAAGTTTTTGAAGACAGCTACTCACCCCTCTCAGTGAGCCCAGCAAGCTACTGATGTATACCGCCCACCTGGCAGAGTCTGGCAAGCTGTCTGATATGTATATGATATGCCAAAACCAGTAAAAACAGTAAAATATAATATCTTGCTAAATTAAATATAGTTATAATATGTATTATATATTGAATAAGTAAATATATTATTGAACAAATAAGTAAATATATTTACTTAAGTAAGACTATTTACTAGTATAATATGTAAATATATTAAATATTACTATTTTAATAAGTTGGCAGGTGGCAGACAGGAGACAGATTTGTTCATACCCAGGGCTCTGCCCCGTGGGCTCTGGATGGTTGATGGTCTGACAGAGAAAAAGACTGGGTCCCCTGGGGATGAACCCAGAGTCATGGCAGAGCTGGGCAAGCTACCCATGGTGTATTTAATATGCCAAAAACAGCAACAATAATGGACCTCATTCCCAACTAATGGAGATGTTACTGGTGCCCGCTCAAGCAAATTGATGAACAATGGGAACACAAGTGATACAAGTGATTTTAATAAGTAAATAATCAGTAAATATGATTCACTTGTATCACTTGTCTTCTTGTTCATCACCAATTTGCTCAAGCAGGCACCAGTAACATCTCCATATGTCCTGTCACATGCTAGTGGAGCCCAACGGCATCTGCTTGCTCCAGGAACATAAAGAGCCTCAAACCATCCATCAGGTCATGGGAATGAGATCTATACTTGTTACTGGTATTTGGCATATCAAATACAACACAGTTAGCTTGCCAGGCTCTGCCGTGCATGTGGATACTCTTGTAGTCACCTAGATCTCCAGCATTTATTGATGATCCTGGGCTGTGATCAGCTCTTCTGCTGGGTGGAGTTCTTATGAGAGGGGAGTCCGGATGTGGAAAATGGAAGCCCTCATGGTGTGGGGGGTCCTCTGGCTTCTTGCAAGGCTCTGCTGGGGTGGCAGACCAGGGCTAGAACCTGCTGTCCCTCCAGGGCACAACATGATCAGCTGGGTACAGGGAGAGCCGGTAGCAGCTCTGCCCCATATATGTGAGTCTCTGGATCAGCATACCTGGGCTGGGCTTCAAAAAGCCTGCTGCAAGTTGGGTTTCGATCAGCCGGGCTGTGGATCAGCTCTTCTGCTGGGTGGAGTTCTGACAAGAGGGGAGTTGGATGTGGAAAATGGAGGTCCCTCATAGTGTGGGGGTCCTCTGGCTTCTTGTGAGGCTCTGCTGGGGTGGCGGGCCAGGGCTAGAACCCGCTGTCCCTCCCGGGCGCCTGGTGATCAGGTGGGCACAGGGAAAGCTGGTAGCATCTCTGCCCCATTTGTGTGAGTCTCTATATGGAGTCTCTATATGTGAGTCTCTTATATGATAAATATAATTACTATTATATTTACAGCAGTAGAAAACAGAAAGCCACACATCATCATAATCAATGCATAAAAAAGATTTGAAAAAATCAACATTCCTGTAAACCACAGAGCCTAAAAGAAAAGGAAAACAAAGGTGCCTGCCACAGGTAGGTTTGGATTTGGAGGGGAGGGAAGCAGGCACTGGCTAAGGATGAACTTGGAACACTTCCACCTGAATTCATACAATGTTTGTGATTACAGAGTTTGCAATTCACAATGACTGTGTGCAGTGCACAGTGACTTAACAAAAATACATTAAAAACACTCAACTCTCTGGGTGCCAGAGTGATACCAACAGCAGGTAGGACATTTGCTTTGCACAAGGCCAACCCAGGACCAATCCCTAGAACTCCAGAGGGTCCCCCAAGCCTTCCAAGAGTGATCCTTAAGTGCAGAGTCAGGACTAAGCCCTGAGTAGCACCAGTTATGACCCCAAAACAAAACAAAACAAAAAAGATTAGCATCCTTTTATAATAAATAAAAAATAAAAAAACTACCAATAAGCTAAGAATAGACAGGAACTTCCTCAACTTGCAAATAGCATCTGCAGAAATCCAACAGCTAACTGCACACTCAACGGTAAGAAAACAGAGTGTTTAAGGCCAAGATCAGGAACACTGGAAGGATGTTTCCTTACTGCTTGTCAACATTGCACAGACATCCTCATGAAGCAATAAACCAAGAAAAGAAAATACAAAGTACACAGTTTGAGAAGTAATGACTGTCCAAACTTTCAATTTTCTCCAATGATAGAACCATCTCTGAAAAAATCTAAGATTATCATCTAAAAACTATCCCAGAAACCTATCAAATGACTACAGAAAGCTTCCAGGATAATGTACAATATATAGAAGCAACCACTTTCCTATATAACACATTAACTAAGGTTTAAATATGAATTTAGAACTAATTATACATTTATAGTTACATGGGCATTCCCCCAAATAGTTATTTACAAGCCAAATTATATTCAGCTAACAGAAGAAAATGACTAAGCTCTGCTAAATGGTATCAGAGAGGAATGAAAGGGAGACAGTCAGTGGTATCACATTACTGAATAAAAAGAGACCATCACGTTATCAAACAGACAGGGCAGGTGACCTGGTCAATACACTAGCTCTATCCAACACAAACCACAGAATCAATGCAGAACAAGCCCAAATTCCCAAAAAGTTATTTTATTTATATTTTAAAGCTGAATATGAAATTTATATGGGGAGGTCAAAGGCCTCAATAGTCAACTCACCACTGCAGGAGAACAGTTGGAGAGCTGACACCTAGCTGAAGGTGACTGGAATGGTGCATGGCCAATACCGTGCAGTGTCAGTGAGGGGACGGACACGCTGGCCAGTGAAGCAACACAGTGCCCAGAAACAGATGCTAATGGCAGCAGTCACTTAACCTCTGACCAAATACAGTAATATGATGAAGCACAGACAACCTTTCAACAACTTGCTGGAACAACAGGACACCCACATACAAAAGAAAGTGAAAAGGAGTCTGGATTCAGACTTTGAGCCTTCAAAGAATGAAGTCTAACGGATTCCAGCATTTTCTAAACACACAATAAGTGTCTGTGAAGCCCCCAGAGTACAACACGGGAGAAAACCTCCTTGGTTGCAGAGCTAGCAATGGCTTTGCAGATACCCCAGGGATAGCATGCACAAGACAAATCGCTGATGTGAAGCACCTTCAAAATAAAAGTCTGCATTCAAAGACCATATCAGGAGGCTGAAAAGTTATGCCACTGGCCAGGTGAACATTTTTTGCAGAAGATAAAGTTCTGTTATCCAAAGTACACACAGAATGCTTAAAATTCAGCATTTGACATTAATGACATGATTAAAACAAGAGAAAAAGAATAAACCCATTGATGCCTGCAGGTACCGCCAGTGGCTTACACTTGGATATATGTTGTAATTATCACAGATTGTAGCCATGGGGTTAAAGTGTTAAACAGACACTTCCCTAAAGAATAACTGTATAGAGCAAGTAAGCAGATGGAAAAACATTCAGCACCATATGCCATCAAGAAACTGCTAATGAGAGCAATGATGTACCACCAGACCTATGAGAAGGGACAAAAGCCTTAAACACAAATAATTACAAGGACACAGCCAGTCAGCAAGTGGGGGGGTGGGATGGGGGGGTGGTCTCACACTGCTCAAGGGAAAGCAAAGAAACAAAGTCTTAAAGCTGTACCAGAAGACAGGTGGCAGTGTTTTAGAAAGCTATGAACTCTTACCATAGGACCAGAAATCTTGTCCTTTGATACTTGTGTAAGGCTTTAATTTTTTAATTATTTTATTTGTTTTATATTTTAATTGTTTTAATTATATTTTAATTGATTTAATTTGTTTTATATTTTGGGCTACTCCTGGGGGTGCTCAGACCTTATTCATGGTTCTATGTTCTAAGACCAGTCATAGTCATGCTCAGGCCCCTATGCCGTGCTAAGGAGAACACCCAAACCCTCTGTACTATATCACTCTGGTTTCTCTTTTCCTCTTCAGATTAATAAATCTTCCATCTTGTACCCAGAGGCTTTTAACATGTCTGTTTACAAGGCACATGCACTTAAGCATTAATGAAATCTTTGCTCATGTTTGACAAGTTTTAGAGTAGGTGTTATTCTGTACTAAAAAATAATACAATAATCAAAGAAGAAATTGAGAACTCAAAGAAACAAGTGGTGGCTAAGTGGAAGAGCGCAGGCCTGTAAGGGCCACTTAGCAAATGCCACAGCTGGAGAATGGTCTGGAAAGGGCAGCACTGCAGACCAGCGGACACTGGCCTCCAGGTACTGAGACACAGAGAGAGCACAGAGGGCTCCGAGGCGTGAGTGAAAGCTTTGTAGGAGAGGATGGTGGGCCACACCACCACCCCCGTCAAAGCCCCAGGATGTGCCAAAACTGCCAGGCAAACCTTGAGCTGTGTTGTTGGGTGGTTCATCAGCTGTGACCTGGGACTTGTCAGGAGGGTCCTGCAGGTGTGTGTGGGAACAGAGGCAGGGGACCCACGGCCCTGTCAACTGAGTTTTGTTGTGGAACTAAAACTGCTCTAAATAATAAAGAATAACTATTAACAAAAAGGTCAGTTCAGAGCGACACACATTCCAGGATCCCATTTATAAGAAATGTCCAGACCAGACATTTCATGGTCAAACAGAATGATCAGAGTTGACTCAGAATGGGAGTGGGAGGTAGAGGACTGAGGGGTTAATAAATAGTGTGTCTCTTTTTGAGGAAAAATACTCGAATCCTGGTTATGATAAGGCTATAAACTGTGGGTATCCTTAAAGTCACTCAATAAAAACACTTTAAATGGTCAAATTGTGTGACATGCAAATGACTTAGCCACACAGCTCTGTTCATAAATCACTGTTAGCTTGAGGACAAGATGACATTATGTAGGTACCATTTTCATTCTCATTAGGTTGTTTTTCATGACTTGCTTTATTTTATTCACCCTCTTTTTGCCACTCGGGATGTACTGATGAACCCTCGCCTACCCCATCTGCCAATAACTAAGCCAGAGTTATAAGGTGCAAGCTCTTGCTCCAATTGACATTAGCCTCAGACTACAGTGCTAAGAAATTTTAAATCTAAAAATCACAGATGTAGGTAATATCTGCTGTAAGCTGGGGAAGCTACAGGAATCCCAGCCTATATGGAATACAGTAATGCTGCCAGGGGTGTCAGGAGCTCTGCAGGAACCTGATCAGGTGGAAGTGTGCTGTAGACCTCAGTACCATGTCCCATCAAGCACTGGCCTGTGAGCTCCACCAAGCCCTGAGATCCTGCCCCAGGGGAAGAAGCTTACCTCTAAGAACTGGGCAATGCAGCCATGTGGAAGGTGTGTGGGGAAAGATGCCAAAACAGCAGCAGAATCCCTGGCATTTTTTATTTGTTGTATTAATTTATTTAAGCCAACACAATGCCCTATATGTACTTCTTTATTATACCACTGTGACATATACAATCTTTATTATATCACTGTGACAAATACAAGGACATAGAGCCATTACCGACTGGATCCCACGGGATGTCAAAAGATTACGTGGCCGCCCACCTACAAGATGGTCAGACTTCTTTGTCAAGACCCTGAAGGAACGATTTAAGGCTCTTCATATTTCTGAATCAACCAGATGCCATTGGGCTACATTGGCACATGATAGGGTCCAATGGAAATGTTACTGGCACCCGCTCGAGCAAGTCGATAAATAATGGGATTCAAGTGATCAAGTGACATATACAATTACAAAACTGTTCATGATTGGGTTTCAGTCATAGAGTTCCAGCACCCATCCTCCACCACTGCACATTGCCCACCACCAATGTGCCCTATATGTCATTTTAAACAATTTTTTATTATAGGCACTTTGTCTCCTTTCTCTCTCTCTCTCTCTCTCTCTCTCTCTCTCTCTCTCTCCTTCTCTCTTCCTTCTCTTGCACATTGTAGCTTGCAATACAAACATTTAGAGATATCATGTATATCCCTTTTCCTACATTCAATGCTCTGTTGGCTGGTATTATCAATTCCAAAAAATTACTAGTACACTGTTCCTTTCTGTGTATTACCTAACCTCTGACTCCCAGACACTCACAGTAGATTCCACCACTGACAAGACCTCCTGATCCATGTTTTGCCTGGCCTTGGATATTGTTATCATACTGTTTTTTTTATATCCCACAAATAGATGCAGTAATTCTATATCTGTCCTTTTTACCTCTGACTAATTCCACTCAACAAGATCCTCTCCATGCCCATCCATTTATAGGCAAATTTCATCACTTCGTTTTTTCCTAACAGCTGCATAGTATTCCATTGTGTAGATGTTCCATAGTTCCTTTATCCAGTCATATGTTCTCAGGCACTCTGGTTGTTTCCAAATTCTGGCTATTGTGAATAGTGTTGCTATGAACATAGACATGTAGATGGTATTTCTGCTGTGTGTTTTTGGCCTCCCAGGGTATATTCCCAGGAGTGATATTGCTGGGTCAAATGGGAGCTTAAATTCTGTTTTTAATCCCTGCCATTTTGATGGCTTGAATCTCTATTTGACTATACCCTCAGCTACCTCTCTCTGATCATGAATTCTCCCACTCCCTCCCCCAACTGCTACAGCTACTTTGTTCTCGTCAACAGAGGTTACAAAAACTCTCAGGAGAATTTAGAATTTTTGACTATATGAAGATGAAAAAATTATTTAACAACTAATATATAAAGTTAATGGAAAACTTACACAACAACAATATTTTTAACAAATAACTAAGATCTCATTTCCAGCACCAATATGTTCAACTTGGGATGGAGTGATAATACAGCAAGTAGTATGCTTGTTCATTGGAGCAGATGACCTGGGTTATATCTCTAACACCCCATATTGTTTCTCAATATCCTCCATCTTTGATGGGGTTAGCTATTTTCTTCTTGTAAAGTTCTACCAGTGCCTGATATATCATGATATTAACCCCTTATCAGATGGGCATTGGGTGAATATTCTTTCTTAGTCTGTGGGCTGTCTCTGTATCTTGGTGATTGTTTCTTTTGAAGTACAAAAGCTTTTCAATTTTCTTTAAATTAATATTTTATTCTACCGCAGCACTATTCACAATAGCCAGAATCTGGAAACAACCAGTATGCCCGAGAACTGATGACTGTATAAAGCTTTTCAGTTTTATATAATCCCATTTGTTTATCTTTGCTTCCAATTGCTTTATCAGTGATGTTTCATCTTTGAAGATGCCTTTAGCTTCGATGTTATAGAGCATCTTTCCTATGTTTTCTTTGATGTACCTTAGCCAAAAACTAGATATTGAGCTCCTATTTGGCCCAGAAATACCATTCCTGGGAATATACCCTGGAGACTCAAAAACACACACTGTACTTCTGTATTCATTGCAGCTCTATTCATGATAGATAGAATCTGGAAACAACCTGAGTGCCTGAGAACAGAAGACTGGCTAAAGAAACTATGGTACATCTACACAATGGAATACTTACTACGTAGCTGTCAGAAAAGATGAAGTCATGAAATTTACTTGCAAATGGATGGACATGGAGACTATCATGCTGAGTGAGATTAGTCAGAAGGAAAAGGACAGGCATAGAATGACTGCATTCATTAATGGGATATAAATATATACCAGTGTTCTACTAATTGTAGGAAATGGTAATACCAGACTAGAACTGAGCGTTAAATGTACACAAAGGAATTTACATGATAATCTCTAAATGTCTGTAGAACAAGCCACATGTGTAAGAGGGGAGAGAAAAAAAGAGAGAGAGAGAAAGTACTTGCTATAGAGACAGGCTGGGGGAGGGGGTACAGAATTTGTGGCCATTGGAGGGTAGAAATAAGGCACTGGTGGAGGGGTGGTGCTGGAATAATGTATCACTGATACCCAATCGGTTGTATTCTTCATCGATGTAGTCAATGATGGTATCTTCCCATGTTGCCCCAATGGTGCCAAAGAGTTCCCAGTTGGTGGTCATTCTGGGAATTCTCTTCTTAAGCTTTGCAGCCATTTCTCCCCGCTGTGTGAAGTAGAATTTTGCACAAAGGAGATGGTGGTCCAATCCTGTTTGGAATTTTGGGATGACAGTGACATCGGTCAGGCAAAACCATCTATTGAAGATGATGTGGTCAATTTCATTGTGGAACTGTCCACCAGGAGATTCCCATGTCCAACGTTTCGATTCAGCCTCTGGAACTGTGAGTTTCCATGAATGGTCTTGGTAGACAAGATGAACTCAGATAGTCTCTCACTTGATCATTCTATTCTGGGCCATGGGTCCCAATGTGGAGTTCTTTGGCCGATCTTCTCGGTCCTATCTTGGCATTAAAATCACCAATTATGATCTTGTAGAAGGTGTGATCTTTTTTATAGAACTCCTCCAGTTCCATGTAGAATTTCTCAATTTCTTCTTCCTTGTATGTGGATGTTGGTGCGTAGACAACTAAGATAGAAATTGCTGGCAGTGGGCCACAACTTTTCAAGTGTAATCATCCTATCTGGTTTGTTAGGCACTCAAATGAATCAATGTTCATGGCCAGGTTTGTTTTGACAAGGACACCAATGCCACCCATGCCTCTTTCATCGCATGTTTCGAGGAACAGTTCTCCGGTGTCAAAAACGGCGTGAAGCAATTGATTCCTCCTTGTCTCAGTCAGACCAATGATGTCGTACTTGATCTTTTGTGCTTGCACCATCAGGTCCTCGATATATACTTCCAATGCCAGTGTATGTGCACTGAAAGTACAGACAGTCATTTGTCTGGTTCAGCACCTCCATGATTGTGTGAAGAATGCTGAGAGAAGACACAAAAGGACTCCTGTCTTCAAAAACTCCCGAGCTCGTTTGCCAACATGGCAAGGTGTGAGCCTCAGGCAACCAAATGTGAATGTCCAAGTTCGCAAAGCAGTGCAGAGAAGTGATAAAGGAAGACCTCAAAGAGAAAAGAGCAGAACTACTGGCCAATGCAGCAGAAGCCGGGAAAAGCATTTCGCAACGTCCGCCTGTCCTTTGCCAACTATAAGCCCAATATGACTGCCATCTGATCTCCTGATAGATCTATCACATCTTCCAGAAAGGCAATGGAGAAGATTATCCTTGATTTCTACTCAGATCTCTTTGATAGCCACGTCCACCTGCTCAAATGCCAAATTCTGCAGGATGGATATGTCTTTCCCAATGTTCTCCCTTCTGAAATCCAACATGCCATTTCGTTGGTAAAGAAGGGAACAGCACCAGGCCCAGACAAAGTCAGACCCAAACACCTGAAGAATCTGCCATCAGTACTCATCAATACAATGACTTGGCTCTTCACATGCTACTTGTCTGAATGCAAGGTGCCTTCCCAATGGAAAACCAGAAGGACAGTTCTACTGTTCAAGAAGGGAGACATCCATGACATTGGCAACTATCACCCCCATCTGCCTGTTGTCTGTCATCTACAAGCTGTTCACTTGAGTCATCCTGAACAGGATTGGCACATTAGATGAAGGACAACCATGTGAGCAAGCTGGCTTCTGAAATGGATTCAGCACAATCGACTATATTTACACGGTAACCAAGCTCATTGAGGTTTGTAGGGAGTTCTAGATGCTGCTCTTCCTTAAATTCATTGATTTAAAGAAAGCCTTTAATTCTGTTTGAGACCAAAGCAGTCAATAAGTCCTAGCCAAACAGGGTGTTCAAATCCAATACATCAAGCTCCTTCATGAGCTGTATTATGAATTCACCACCAGGATCTCACCAATCTACAAGGAAGTGATCATTGTTGTCAAAAGAGGGGTTTGTCAAGGTGATACCATTTCACCAAAACTGTTCAGCGCCACCCCTGAGAACATCATGCGACAATTAGAATTGGAAGGAATGGGAGTGAAGATAGACAGTTGGCAACTACACCACCTCTGCTTTGCTGATGACATCATTCTAATAACACCAAACATTAGCCAAGCGGCACAAATGCTAGCTGACTTCCGACCAGGAATGTGGAAACATAGGTCTACAGCTGAATCTCAACAAAACTATGTTCATGAAAAATGAACTAGTTCCAGATACTCCATTCACTCTCAACAGAACAAACATCACTGAATGCAACAGTTAAGTGTACCTAGGTCGAGACGTCAACATGATGAATGACCTAAAATCTGAGCTGTGCAGGAGGAAGAGAGCAAAATGGAATACCTTCAAGAGAATAGAAGAAATAGCTAAAAAGGACAAAGAACCTCCGGCTCCGGGCACATCTCTTCGACTCCACCATTCTTTGCATTAACATACCCCTCAGATACCTGGGCCCTACGAAAGCAGGATGAGAATGCTATTCAGGTATCCCAAAGAGGAATTGAAAGAGCTATGCTTGCAGTATCACACTTTACTCAAGTGAGAGAAGAAATTCGGAGTTGCAACCTCCATCGCTGTTCCAGAGCAAGGGATGCTGCCTCGTTTGTCAAGGCACTTAAAATCAGATGGGTTGGACATGTAATGCGATTTAGAGATGACCGCTGGACTAGAGCCATTACTGATTGGATCCCACGGGTCATCAAAGATCACGTGGCTGCCCACCATGGTCAGATATCTTCATAAAGACCCTGAACGAACGGTTTGAGGCTCTTCGTATTCCTGAAGCAACCAAATGCCATTGGTCTACACACTCACGTGATAGTGTCAAATGGAAATGTTACTGGTGCCCGCTCGAGCATATGGATGAATAATGGGATGTCAAGTGATCAAGTGAAACCCAGTCATGAACATTTTTGTAATTGAATATCGAACGGTTGTATAATAAAAAAGAAAAGATAATACAAAAAAAAGGGATGAAACACCATTGACCAAGCAAATAAGTACAAAGATAAACTAATGGGACCACATTAAATTAAGCTGCTTCTGCACTCAATGGAAATAATGACCAGGATCCAACAGTTTCAACTGAATCTCACAGTGATTAAATTAAAAAAATTAACAAAAGAACAAGAACAATCAGTGATGGTGTGTATGTGGGGAAAAAGGAGCTCTCATTCACTGCTGGTGAATACGGACTGGTTCAGCCTTTCTGGGAAGCAAATGGACATTCCTAAAAAGCAATAAATTGAGCCTCAATTTAATCAAGCAACTCCACTTCTTGGAATATGTCCCCACCAGAAACAAGTGGGGTAAGGCATTTGCACCCCTATGTTTCTTGCAGCACTGTCCAAAATAGCCAAAATCTGGAAACAACTCAAGTGTACAAGAATAGATGACTGGATAAGGAAACTGTGGTGCATACACAGAATGGAATATTACTCAGCTGTAAAACAAGAGAAAATCCTGAAAGTTGCTGAGGTATGGAGGTACTTGCAGAGTATCACACTGAGTGAAGTTAGTCAGAGGGAAAGAGACTGACATAAAATAATCTCTCTCATTTAAAGACTCATAGTAGGGGAGCACTGTATGACCAAAGGCAATGGTAACCAAGAACACAGGAATTGGTTTTCAGTAGGAGCAGGCCATACGGGGGCCTGAGGATGGATTAGGAAGAGGACAATGTTTGTGATGGAGGAGGTGGCACTAAAAGGTGGTCAAGTGTTTGGCATGGAATACTATGAGAAGCAGTACTAGAAACTACAATGCAAAAATGCACGCGTGTGTGTGTGTGTGTGTGTGTGTGGTGGGGTGTGTGCACATTAGAAAACGAGCCTCTCTTGGAGGCAGACTAGTTAGTGGGAGGCAAACTTGTATGGGTAGGGTCATTGGTAGAGGGAAGTGGACACTGGTGAAGAGACTGGTGTAAAACAACGTATGCCTGAATCCCAGTCATGAATAACTTTGCAATTTTATGGTGATTAAATTTAAATGAAAAAATTTTTTAAATAGTTTACTACTACCTTCAAGTAATTATGGTTTGAAAAAAATATTAAATGTAATTTTTATTTGAAGAAAAAAAATAAAAACTTGGACAGGTTACAATACACATGATAAGGGGCCACCCATGTCAAACGAGTCCCATGTTACAACAGGACCATGTCCGGTATAGAGGTCACATATGAGACGGGCTACTAGTCATGCGACCCAGCAGCGCGACCGGCACCAAGTCTGAGGCACGGGTTGTGGTCAGAGTGCGCTGCTGCCCCTTTCCCCACCAGCTCCTGCACCTCACGACTCACCCCGCCGACTCTCTCAAAGTGTGCCGAGTCCTTCTGGAAGTCTGCAAGCTCCCGTTGAAGTACCATGAGAAGACAAGGTGCAGCTGGGGGTCATGCCGCACCTGGCAGGGAAGGACCAGGCTCTCGCCCACCGGCACATCCAGGCTGGATGGCGCCACTGTCATACTGCGTTGGTTCTGCGGGAAAGAGGTGGTGAGAGGCCCCGACAGAGACAATTCTCCTGGTCTGTAGGCTCTGCCAGTGCCTATCTCTGTGGGCAGGTGTCGGGGTCTCTGAGCATGTTAGGGAACCCTCTATCCTGTTTCTCGGGACAGGTGTCGGGGGGTCTCGGAGTGTGTGTTAGGGGACTCTCTATCCCTGTTTCTCAGGCAGGTGTTGGGGACACTGTCCCTTTCTCTCGGGCAGTGGCAGGGTACACTGAGGGCCAGTGTTTGGCCTGCTATAGGGGTCACAACAGTGGCCTCCCGGGAAGGCTCTGGCATCACAGGCTAGGGGTGAGGTGGTGCTGTCTACTGGGGCCTGCAGCAGAGAAGAGCTCAGGGCTGTCCTGTATCCTCTTCCAACAGGCTGGGTGAGGAGACGCAGAAACAGTTGCTGAGGGAGGAGAAGGTGCAGCTGTCTCTGTGGGATCTGGGGTGCAGAAGCCCAGGATCACTTGATCACTTGATCACTTGAATCCGTTATTCATCGATTTGCTCGAGCGGGCACCAGTAACATTTCCATTGGAGCCTATCACGTTCCAATGTAGCCCAATGGCATCTGGTTGATTCAGGAATCTGAAGAGCCTCAAACCGTTCCTTCCAGGGTCTTTACAAGGAAGTCTGACCATCTTGTAGGTTCCTTCGTGAACCTTGTAGGCTTCCTTCGTGAAGCCCAGGAAGTATTTGCTATTTAATCCCTGCTCTCTGTCAGTTGGATCCACCCTCCATGCTGTGACCCTCCTGTGCGGGCTGTGGCCCACCCTCCTCCCCTCTCAGCCCCAGCAGCCTGTCCCTATCCCCAAGGCTCCATCCTGCTCTGGAATCAGTGAGGGGCTGGTCTTGGCCTCATCACAACTACAAGGTATCCAGAGCCCTTTCCAGCCTCCTTCTGGACTCCTCACCAGGGACAGAGTGTAGGAAACTCCAGCCTGCAACCCACTGCAGCCTGGTCCTGGCCTCTTCACTCACACCTCCCAACAAGAAGGTCCTATAGAGGCCCAAGGAGACCCTCAGGTGCCCCACAGCCCACAGCTGTTCAATGTCCTAGGACAGTGCTGGAGCCTGACCACTGAGGCCCTCAGCTGGCCTTTTCTCCCATGGCACCAATCTCCATCTGCAAAGAGAATCTCCCTCTTCTTTCGTGACCCAGATTCCTTTATATGTCTGAGGAGGTCATGCCCTGTGGAGGCCCGGCACCCAACCCTTAGCAACTAGAACAGCAATGAGAAGAATGTCTCCATAACCCAGTGCCTTGTTGGCATTATGGATTTTACCAGGAGCTAAACAATCCGGGACTATGAAATGCAGTGAAAGGGGTTCCCAGTACCTGATGTGGAGGGTGCAGCAGGAGTGCGGGTGGGTCTCCAGCACCTGTCACCTGTGATGCAGGTGGCATTGGCACTTGGCACACCCTGGCACCAGCATCTGCCAACATGCTCAGATGGCCTCTCAATGCCACCTGTCGGAGATGACCCAGTGCCAGCTTCAGTCCACCCCCTCAAGGTGATGTCCCATATGTACCCTCCTGTGAGAGGTGACCCAGTGCCAGCACTGGATGCCTCAGCCCACCCCCTCAGTCCCCTCTTGGTGATGCCCCATACATAGAACATTTGGGGGGTCCCTACCTGTGACCCCCAGCTGAGTTGTGCCATTTGCTTTCCCAAACTGGTTTTCTGCTACGCAGGTATAAGCACCAGCATCTGCCCGAGTCACGTTGGCTATTCTGAGTCCTCCATCCTTTAGGAACCAAACTCTAGGAGGTGCAGATGAGAAACATAACTGCGAGACCATTTCTCCAAGCCAACAGCAGTTACTACAGAAGTGCTCCACTTAGTTAGTTTTCAAAAGCAAGACATACCAGTCCTCAGCCTTCCTGGGAATTAAGAAGGCCAGAGGAAAATTCACACACACACTGATTTGGGCATGACACTGGGAAATGACCCTCAGCAACACACTTGCTCAATGGCCTTTGTCTGCATACTGCAAACATCTCCCAAACTGTGTGTGGTGGAGGGTTGCTTGTGGGCTGGTAAGATCGATTTGCGGAGAGTAAGAGATAGATCAGACCTGACTTGACATCATGGATGAGAAATAAGAAACCTTTGGCATTTTCAATGGGGAAGTCTGGGGTGATAGAGACATTTGAGCTGATAGAGACCCAAAATCTGTGAGAGAATTCTTGCATGGGCCCCATGAACCCCCTGAGAACTGTCACACCAAGGTAAGACGGCTCAAGCCTTCCCAATCACGCAATTCCAGTACCCAGTGCTGGAGTATCTGATGGTAAACATGCAAAGAAGCTCAGGGCCCAACCCAGGAGAGGCTCTGGACTGGCACCTTCCATGGGCACATGCACAGGCGCCCTGAGGGAGGAGGGTGAGAACTGCAGGGAGGTGAGGAGGGAAGAGCATGAGGTCACAGGGGACGCAGGAAGGCCTCTGAGCAGGGCGTTGGAGCCATAGCGGAGGACGAGGAAGCCCCATGTCAGTGGAAGCCTTGACTTGTGTGTTCTAGGTGAGATATATCTGCCCCCTATCCTGAACCCTGACACCATGATGACCCTCACCTGCATGACACAGGGACACACCTTCTCTTGAGTGGACAAGGACCTGTCCACCCAACCGGGGGGTTGTTGTGGGAACAGGAGCCCTGCCAAAGGTCAAGGTCAGAAGGCATGGCCAGGATGTACCTCAATGTCTGGGCATGCATCAGAGTGAGTGCAGAGGTGGAGTAGGGCAGTCTCACCACAGTTTGGGGGCAGGGGCAGCCTCACCACAGTGTAGCGAGATGGGTAGGGCAGGGAGAAACCTCACTATAGTGCGGGGTGGGAGGCAGGGGAAGCCCTCACCTCAGTGCAGTTTACAGCTCAGTCTGGAAACTAGAATCTACTTGTATGTGGCAATGTATCACTTGTATCTCTTGCCTTCCTATTGTTCATCAATTTGCTCGAGCAGGCACCAGTATCATCTCCATACATCCCATTGCAAGCAAGTCTAACCCAAGGGCATCTGCTCACTCCAGAAATACGAAGAGCCTCAAACCATTCCTTCAGGTCATGGGAAGGAGGTCTATAATTGTTACTTGTTTTTTTTTTTTTTTTTTTTTTGCTTTTTGGGTCATATCTGGTGATGCTCAGGGGTTACTCCTGGCTCTGCACTCAGGAATTACTCCTGGCAGTGCTCGGGGGACCATATGGGATGCCGGAATTGAACCCAGGCCGGCATGGGCCAGCTGTGTTCAAGGCAAACACCCTACCCGCTGGGCTATCGCTCCGGCCCCTGTTACAGGTTTTGGCATATCAAATACAACACGGGTAGCTTGTCAGGCTCTGCCATATAGGTGGTACACTCACAGTAGTAGGCTCTCATCTCGAGCTTTTACTGAGCCTCAACAAAGAGAGATCTGCTTTTCTCTTAGGTGGAGCTCTGAGGAGCTGTGGAGTCTGGATGTTGAGAATGGCTAACCTCATGGTGTGGGATTCCCTGGCTTCTTGCTAGGCTCACTGGGATGATGGACCACAGCTAGAACCTGCCTAGAACTGTATACAGTGTATAAATGTGAAAGATCCTGGGAAAGGGAAAGATCCTGGTACTAACTTCCAGTATTATCTAAGACTATCGCATGGCTGCAGATTTGCCACATGGTGGTGCAGCTGTGGGTCTGGAGTGTCATCTGGGTTTGCCGGCTATGGTGGTTGGGAGCACAGCCACACCTGCCAACATGGAGGTGGAGGAATGGGAGGAGGAGCCCAAATCCCCGCCTCCAAGGACGGCCAGCATGGCCCTCCCCCATGAGTGAGCAAACCCTTGGAGCTATAAGTTGGACTCGGCCAGGGGCTGGCCGAGCCCCTTTACTGCCCTCTGGAACTCCATGGGCTGCTTCCTCGTGAGGTCAAGCAGCGCAGCTGTGGGTCTGGAGTGGTTGGGTCTGGAGTGTCTCTTTTCCGGTGTTGCTAGTGCAGCTGTGGGTCTGGGGTGCCTCTCTTCCGGGGTTGCTGGCTGTGGTGGTGGGAGCTCGTAGCCACACCTTCCGACATGGAGGTGGAGGGAATGGAAGGAGCCCAAATCCAGACCCACGTGGCAATGGGACAGTATAATATAGGGTGCAAACTGTGCGTGTGCTGTGTGTCTGTGTGTGGTTACCTGTGATGTGTCACACGAGCATGTGTAAATGTGAAGATTTCATGCACAGTAAATGTGACCTGTGTACTACATGCATGCGTACACGTAGTTAGTAATTCTGCCCTATATAGTGCGGTGTGTTGTATAGGTGTAAGAGTAGTATGAGAATGTGAGCTCAGTGTGGAGACAGGATGAAGGAGAAAAGTGCTTCCTGACCCACAGACCGGCACATGCCCATGAGCCACAGAGCCTGATGTTGGGGTGGGGGAAGGCGAGGGCACTTGGGACCAAGTGATGGTGGTGCCTGTTCTGGTTCCACATAACTTGAAGAAGATTCAAACCTACAACTGGTCCATAATTGCCTCAAGAGGTTACCCCAGCAGGCACCCCTGGTTCCGGCTGACTTCCCCAAAGGGAGCAAAGTCCAACCCAAGCTCTTTGCTTCACTCACAGGCTCTGGGATTGAGCTCCTGGAACTCTGAGCTCCTGCATCTGAGAAGTATCAGTGAGCAGCTTTGTTCCAGAATCTAAACGGGCACCTGGGCGGCCAGGGCAGCCATGGGCATTCCATGCATGGTCACATCTGTCTTTAGACAGGAAAGACCCCACATGTGTACAAATATGGGGCAAGCAGATTGTACGGGATGTAAGAGAGCAGCAGAAGGCCGGAGGGATGCTGAGCTGAGCCTGGATCCAAGCTGAGCTCCCTCTGGGCAGACACTCACCACCAGCAAGCACAATCCTGCCTTCAGGGAGCGATTCTAGGTAAAGGGATGGCATCGTGAGTGTCAGGAGACACTGGGAGGGAGGGGGAGACAGGTGACAGGGGTGACACTGGGTGACTGCTTACACTGGGTGACAGGTGAGAACAGGAGGGCACGAGAATGGTACTGGGAGGGCACAGGGAAATGGCATGTGACAGGTGGCACTAGGTGACAGGAATGGCACTGGTCCTGTGTCCTACCTGGGGCTCTCACGCAGGCCATGGGGCCCTTTCTTCCAGGGAGATGCGTGCCAGCGAGTGCGGCCCCCTGGCCGGCAGGACATAGTGACCTCGCTCCCCTCCTGCACCTGCACCAACTTCTTCATTGGCATCTCGGCAAAACTGGGTGCTGAGGCTGAGTAGGGGAGAGAGGAGGTTCTGAGCAGTGTGCACAGTCCTGACGCCTGTCACTGAAACATGAGCGCGTGCCCAGATTCTGCTTCCTCACAACCGGGGCTGCTATGCACAGGGCGCCACACTTGGGGCTTCCACACGGCTCACCCTTTTACATTTGCCCACAGGTTCTATGTCAAAATGATGCCTTCACAGGCATCTTTTATACATTTGCTGAGAAGGTTTGAAATTGCTCCAAGGACAGCACAGCAGGCTGAGCCTGCAGGATGCTCCTGAGGCATGCTGGGTATGGGTTAAGACTATAAACTGGAAAGGAAAAGGAAAACCAGGGCAGGATTACAGCACAGCTGGAAAGCATTGGCCCAACCTGGGTTTAATACCTAACATGGTCCCTGAAAACCACAGGAGTCATCCTTGGTCTCCATTGAGTCTGGATCAAAATCCAAAAAGGAGAGGAAAGAGGAATATCTCCAATGTGAATCACTAGTGTGAGAGGCAAACATTTAAGTGAGGCATTCCCTGAGCCCAGACCCCATGGGGCTGTGGTGGGCTGGGCCTGGGTGGGGCACGTCTGCTCCGGTGCCCTGCAGCCTGTCAGGGCTGGGCCTGGGCGGGCCCGTCTGCTCCAGTGCCCTGCAGTCTGGCATATGGCCCCAGTGCCAAATCCTGTGGTTTCCCTCTGGAAGGAAAGGCCTGTAGATCTCATTTCAGATTCCAAGTGCTGAAGTGTAATCTGCATCCTTTACGCTAAATTACAAGGTTACTTACGTGAAGAATGAGGCCCTGTAGAAAACCTGAGCCTGCCCTGACTGCCCAGAGGGCTGCTCTCCCTATCTGGTGGCCTGAGGCTGCTGTGACTACCCAGAGGGCCACTGCCCTTGTCTGGGAGGCTGCAAGGGCTGTGATTGCCCAGCGGGCCACTGTCCCCTGTCCAGAGCCTGAGGCTGCTGTGACTGCCCAGAGGGCCACTGTCCCTATCTGGAAGCCTGCACGGGCTGTGATTGCCCAGCGGGCCACTGTTCCTGTCCGGCAGCCTGAGGCTGCTGTGACTGCCCAGAGGGCGGCCGCTGTCCCTGTCTGGGGAGCCTGAGGCTGCTGTGACTGCCCAGAGGGTGGCCGCTTTCCCTGTCCGGGAACCTGAGGCTGCTGTGACTGCCCAGAGGGCGGCCGCTTTCCCTGTCTGGGAGCCTGCATGGACTGTGAACACCTTTCCTGCCCTGCACAGTACAGAGAGTCCAGGGCCCCCCTGGTCAACTGCCAGTGCTAAAGTGCATGTGTGTGTGTGCATGTGTGTTTGGGAATTTTTGTGTGTGCATGACCTATGTGTGCATGTGGCTATATGTATGAGAAATTATGTGTATTAGTATATGTGCATTGTGTATGTGTGTGCACATATGTAAGTGCATGAATGCATGTGTGTGCACATGTATGTGCATGTGTGTATATGTGAGCGTGTATAAGCATGCATTCGTGTATGACTGTATATGTGTGTGGGCATGTGAGTATTTGTGTATATGTGTGAGCATGTACGTGTGTGCATTAGTGTATGCATGCATGTGGGCATGTGTGTGCATATGTATGTGTGCATATGTGAACATTTACATGTGTACGTTAGTGCATGTGTCTAAATGTGTGTGTACGTGACATGTGGTCCTGGGGTGGGACCAGAGCTCACTGTGCAGTCCAGACTAGATGGCTCCCTCAGTCCCTCCCGCCCTCCCTCAGTCTTTGTTCTTTCACTCCACATGACCCAGACTGCCCCAGTTGGGCTCTGTCCTTTGCTCGAATGTGCCGCTTCTGGAGCCCTGTTACCTCCCTTCTTCCCTCTTCCACCGAGGGCAACAGAGTCTCCAGCATGTCTGGACAGCCCAGCTGGAGCCTGCTCCGCAGGGTGCCACAGCCTGAGGTCTTCATCCACTCAGTCTGTGACGACTTGTTTTTGGTCTTCCTCCAGGGTCCAGCATGAGGGGCAGTGCTCTTGTTCTCCAGGAGCTGCTAAGCGGCGGGGTGCTGGCAGGGCTGGGCAGGGCCCACCTGATGGACAATGCCCACTTCCCACCTCCTGGTGTTGATCTGCCTTGAGCCCCAGTGCCTCTTCCCGCTTCCCTATAAAAGAGCTCCCTGGAGCTCACCAAAGCTCAGGCTTGCTGACAAGCTGCAGGCCCCTGCAGATGCCAAAGCCAAGTTACATGACGGCTGACACAGAATGACTCATATTCTCACAGTAAAGAGAGAAGCAGGTGAGGGATGGCGCTTACCCACAACTCCGGAGCTGAGCGCTGGCATAGACGCGCGCCGTGCTTGTTCTCCGCAATGCACTGGAACATCCCTGAGTCAGCCACACTCAGGTTGGAGATGATCAGGGCCCCATTTTCTAACTGGATTCTCTCCTGGATGAGACAAATGTGAACCTGGTCACTGTTTCCAGAGGACACAAACCTCTACTTCCTCCACCTTTAACAGAATGGACTGGTTTCCTCTGAGTATGAGGCTGACCCTGCCTAGCTGGGGGCACACCACCTCCTTGGTCAAAGATGCAGAGGGTACCAGAGTGCATGTAGTGAGGACAAGGCCAGCATCTGCATGTGGACCCCATGACAACCTGCCACTGGAAAGGGAACCAGCAGTCTCAGGGCCACATAGATGAAGCATGTGAGATGCAGTTGGGATCTTGGGGTGTGCTGGTTTCTGGCGAACATGTGGACATGGGATGTCATGGGTTCTGGCGAACGCACAGACATGGGATGTTATGGCAACCACGCAGACACGGGCTGTGCTGGGTTCTGGTGAGCACGTGGACATGGGCTGTGCTGGGTTTTGGCGAACATGAGGACATGAGCTGTGCTGGGTTCGGTGACCAGGCAGACACTGCATGTGCTGGGTTCTGGTGAACACGCAGGCAGGGGCTTTGATGTGATATGAAAGGCCTTGTCTAAAATTGACTGGAGTCTGGTGAACATGTAGGCTGAGGGCTTTGTTGTACGAAGTAAGGTCATGTCTAAACTTTGATGGCATGTAATTGATCTGCACATGATTTTGAACAACAAAAAATGAAGCAGCTTGTGAAAGAGAGGAATGTAGGAAACCTTCTACCTCCAAAGCAAGGTAGAAGGAACCCCAAAACAGTGACGAATTCTCTAGGGCTCAAACAGGAGAGAGGAAAGGTTATTTCACTTTGGCTAATGGGGGACCTTCTCTGAAGCCCCACAGAAGGCAGCATTATAGAGACCAGCTCCTGGAATCTCTTCCCATCACTTGATCACTTGATCACTTGAATCCCGTTATTCATCGATTTGCTCCGAGTGGGCGCCAGTAACATTTCCATTGGACCCTATCACGTCCCAATGTAGCCCAATGGCATCTGGTTGATTCAGGAATATGAAGAGTCTCAAACCGTTCCTTCAGGGTCTTTACAAGGAAGTCTGACCATCTTGTAGGTGGGCGGCCATGTGATCTTTTGATATCCCGTGGGATCCAGTTGGTAATGGCTCTAGTCCAGCGGTTGTCTCCAAATCGCATTACATGTCCAGCCCATCTGATTTTCGATGCCTTGGCAAATGAGACAGCATCCCTGATTCTGGAATAGCAATGGAGGTCAGAACTCTGGATTCCTTCTCTCACTTGAGTGAGGCGTGATATTCCAAGCATAGCTCTTTCGATTCCTCTCTGGGAGACCCGAATAGCATTCTCATCCTGCTTTCGGAGGGCCCAGGTCTCTGAGGCGTATGTTAATGCAGGGAGAACGGTGGAGTCAAAGAGATGTGCCCGGAGCCAGAGCTTCTTTGTCCTTTTAGCTATTTCTTCGATGCCTTTGAAGGCATTCCATGCCGCCTCTCTTCCTCCCTGCGCAGCTCAGGTTTTAGGTCGTTCATCATGTTGATTTCTCGACCTAGGTACACATAACTGCCACATTCAGAGATGTTTGTTCCATTGAGAGTGAATGGGGCCTCTGGAACTAGTTCATTCTTCATGAACATAGTTTTCTTTAGATTCAGCTGTAGACCTATCTTTCCACATTCTCGGTCAAAGTCAGCCAGCATTTGTGCCGCTTGGCTAATGTTTGGTGTTATTAGAACGATGTCATCAGCGAAGCGGAGGTGGTGTAGTTGCTGACCATCTATCTTCACTCCCATTTCTTCCAATTCTAATTGTCTCATGATGTTCTCGAGGGTGGCACTGAAGAGTTTTGGTGAGATGGTATCACCCTGTCGAACCCCTCTTTTTACATTAATGATCACTTCTTTGTAGAATGGTGAGATCCTGGTGGTGAATCCGTAATACAGCTCACGAACGATCTTGATGTATTGGGTTTGAACACCCTGTTTGGCTAGGGCTTCGATGACTGCTTCAGTCTCCACAGAATCAAAGGCTTTCTGTAAATCAATGAACGTGAGACAGTGGCATCTTGTACTCCCCTACAAACCTCTATGAGCTTGGTTACCGTGTGGATATGGTCGATTGTGCTGAATCCTTTCCGGAAGCCTGCTTGCTCGCATGGTTGTCCTTCATCCAGTGTTCTGCTAATCCTGTTCAGAATGACTCGTGTAAACAGCTTGTAGATGACAGACAACAGGCAGATGGGGCGATAGTTGCCGATGTCGTGAATGTCTCCCTTCTTTCCCATAACCTGGGCATTTAGGCAAGACCGTGCCCTCATCTATGCACACCCACAGCTGACCCCCCGGGCTGGCTCTGGCCTCATGACCCTAGTGTGCCCCCATGGCTCTGGACCCTGTAAGGACACGCCAAAGCTGAATGTCTCACCTCCAGCACCAGGGCCGCTCCGTCCTTCCACCAGCGATATATGAGGGCCGGGGCTTCCCGAATGCACGACACTCCCAGTGCAAACTGTCCTCCACTGCCACCTCCATATCCTGGATGGGCTGTACCCAGTGAGGCTGGGCTGGAAAAACACGGTCATGCCCACTGAGGCTGGGCTGAAGCAGAACATAGTGGTGCCACAACACAGACTTGTATAAGAGCAAATTGTGTGTCACCCAGGGTGAATCCCTTTTTATTAAGGACAGAGCTGAAATGTGGCTCGAGACCATGGCCCTCTCTCCTCTACTAGCCTCTGGTGTGGGAAACAGTGAGACAGCTCCACAGCGTGTGGGAGACAGGGAGATAACACCCAGTGTGTGGGAGACAGCACCCACAGCACGTGGGAGACAGGGAGATAGCACCCACTGTGTGGGGAGACAGGGAGACGGCACCCACAATGTGGGGAGACAGAGAGATGGCAGCTCCTCCCAGGGTGCTGAGCCTTGGTGTGGGGTTCAGAACCAGGTGCCTGCAGGGTAGATGTTTGCTGAGAGCCGCTTCCACACCAGGTGGTTTCCTACGCAAATGGCAGCCAGCTCAATCTGACTTAGCCACTAGGTATTAAAATCCATAGAATGTTTCCAGCTCATAGAATATTTCCTGCAAGTTAGAAATAACTTTAATTAAATATGAACCAGTGAGCATTTTATGAGCCTCTGTATGAATCAAAATGGAAGAACAGAAAGATGGATAAATTGGTTTAATTTGAACCATGGGATTTTGGGGTGAAAAATAAGTAACTGGTACACCCTTAAATAAGGTATGCAAATTTGTGGCAGGGATGGACTCATCATTTTCCTTGTATTTTACGAAGAATTTGGAAAACTTCTTTGTGAATGAAAGTGTCATACTCTGACAGTAACAGACACACAATTGAAGGCGTGTCACCAAAGCTCGGCTTGCACTGGGTGCCAATCTGGGGTGCTACAGAGGGCTCCTGGCTCCCTGCATCCACACAGGCTATGGGGGTCTGCCGTCTGCTTCCTAACTGCAGTAAGGGAAAAGCAATCTGGCATTTCCAGCTCATAAAACAATTCTTTTAAAATTGAAATAAATTTATAATGACTGGCCCTTAGAAAAAGCAGCCCACTTGAAGATTTATGTAATTATTTTTCATTTTTGTTTATGAGCCACACCTGGTTGTGTTCTGGGCTTACTCCAGGCCCCGTGCTCAGGGGTTACTCCTGGTGGTACTCTAGGGACCCTATGCTGAGGATGGGATTGAGCTGGCTGTGAGCAAGGCAAACACCTTAACACCTGTGCCTTCTCACTGCACTACCTGATGTCTTCTTACATGAATTATGTGTACACTCTAAATGTGCGAGATCCCAAATAACTTCTCTCCGCTCTTACTGTGAAACACAGGCCTTCCTTAAGAAACCATCCATCTCCATACAACTTGGGTTGAGAGACACAGCTGAGCCCTTAACGGACACGAGTTTCCAGCTCAACTGCAGAGACCTTGGGGTCCGAACTGCTTCTCCCCATAGTGTGGGTGGGCTAGATCATTGCTGTTGGCTTTTTGATGGAAGAGTACAAGGCATGCATCTCCTGGTGAGGGCATCTGGGGAGCTGTCCAACCTAAACCCCCCCCTCCCACCTTTCTTCTTAGACTGAGACAGTGCTTCGTCTCTGCTCTGCTCTCACCTTCCATCCTCTCCTCCCCTCCCCTCCTATCCCCTCTTCTCTCCCCTCCCCTTTTCTCCTCTTCCCTCCCTTCCCCTTCCCTCCTCTCCCCTCTCCTTCACTTCCCTCCTCTACCCTCCCTCAACTTCCCTCCTCTCCCCTCTTCTCTCCCCTCATCTTCCCTGCTCTCTCCTCATCTCCTCCTCTTCCCTCCTCCTCCCCTTCCACTTCCTCTCTCCTTCCTTTCTCCCCTTCCCTCCTCTCCCCTCCCTTTATCCACCCCCTTCCTTTCCTTCATCTTTCCTACCCTCCTTTCCTTTCCTCTTCTGTCACCTCCTCCCCCTCCCCCTCCATCTAAATTCCCTCTGTACTTCTCTTTCCTTTACCCCATCTCTCTTTTTTCCTCTTCATCTCC